>MVGC01000074.1:0-70012 GCA_003589665.1 Aspergillus sclerotialis
GTTAGCTTGAGTGGTTTGGATGGGTTTTATTCGGATTGAGGTGTGTGGTATAGTGATCGAAGAAAGGAATTGAAGGGTTAGGCGCAGATATCGTACCTGGGTTGGTGGTATGGACGGTTTGTATACAGTCTGACTCGTTTTTCGTAGGGAAGATTTGATTCCTTCCCGATCAATTAAGTTCAGTGACTCGCTCTCTATCGACAGATCCAGAGTCCAAACTGGCTTTTGCGCTAACTTCAACAGAAACAGCGGCGGGGATATATTGCAGACAAATGAATCCGAAAATTGGCTTCGGGATAGAAGGAAGATGTTTGCCAAGTATGCAAACACAACATTATTGCGGCCTCAGGACTCACTCTAGATAACTATCGGCCAAGTTGACATTCTGCCTCTCACATTTAAATAACCATGCTGACGTTATGAAATATTCCTGAATACTCTCAAATAGCCTAACCGCAGTTTTTGAGATATCAGCTATTCACTTGCATCTCTAGCAGCACACAATGTCCACAACGGCCCTCCAATCCCGCCTAAAAGAGCTCTCCGGAGCTCTTGGCCAGATTCACCCTCTTATTGACCGACTACGCAACTTCACAGCTTCTATAGGGCAAGGCGATGAAGCGCGGCTGGAACTAGGTGCCGAGATCCATTCGCGGCTCAAGGAAGCGGAAGAGGACATGGAGCTACTCAGGGATGAAGTCGAAGCTCTAGAGTCGGGGACAGAGAATAGGCGGAAGACGATAGACGATGAGAAGGAGGCGGAGAAAGAACGGGTTATTTCCTTAGCTGGCAGGCTAGAAGGAGATTTAAAGAGGTTGGTTTCCTGTTTTCTTTCCTGGGGACTGTATGCTAATTGTGTAATAGAACCAGGACGGATTTCCGAAACGCTCAACTACAAGCGAAGAAGAATGCGGAGGTCGCGAAGCGGAAGGAAAGGGAGCTTTTATTTTCGAGATCTCAGACGCAGGACCAGAAGCGGCCGACTGAGAAGTTGACGCAGGATGAGCTTGAGCTAAATGCTGCGGGCGATGTTACTGCTGCTTTAAGGAGGACGCATCAGTTGATGCAGGCTGAGTTGTCGAGGAGTCGGTTTGCGCAGGAGACATTAGGTTCGTTTGCTGTCTTCTGTGCTGGTTGGAATATTGACTAACGTCTTCAGAACAATCTACGGCCGCTCTCTCCTCTCTATCCGAGTCGTATACTAGCCTAGATACCCTCCTATCATCCTCTCGCAATCTCCTCGGCTCTCTACTTCGCTCTCAGAAATCGGATACCTGGTACCTTGAAACAGCTTTCTACATTCTCATTGGCACCATTATCTGGCTGGTATTCCGTCGCATACTATATGGACCGCTTTGGTGGCTTGTCTGGTTGCCGATTAAGCTGATTATACGATTTACTCTTGCTGTCTTTGGAGCTGTTGGTTTAACCAGCAGGTCAGTGCAATCAGCACAATCGTCTGCCGTAGAAAACACTTTGGCACAGGAGACGCCGATTCCTGCTTTGTCGCATAGTACAGCGACGGCTGAGAGCAGCGCGTCTTGGGATCAAGCTCCTGCATCGGACGAGCGTCAGGATAGTGATCGCATGATCGATCAAATTGGCGAGATGGCGGAGACAGATAAGCAGGATGAAACCAACATTAAAGACATCTCAGAAGAGGAAAGGAAACGACAAGAGGAAATACCTCGGAACACCAAGAAGAGAATGTTTGAAGGTACAGATGAGAATAGGAGAGATGAGCTATAGATATAAAATAATGCCATTCGAATGAATTATGATAGATTATAAAAGTCTTGGCATATAGTTAATTACTTCTGTGGTCACGTTGACACGCGTCGGAGACACGTCCTGTTCTTCTTTCAACGCATTCTCCAACTCCGCCCTATACATTTCCCCATAGTCCACTACTTATTTAGTCTTTGATTGTTTCAATTTCAATTCCAATTCGAGATACCCACACAGCTAGCTATGGCTGCCAATTTCTTCAACAACAAAGCGCGTGCTGCAGCGGCCGCAGCATCCAGCAGTTCAAAGTCGAAGCCAGTAGAAGGGAAGGACGACCAGAGGCAGCATCAACCATGGGTTGAGAAATAGTATAGGATCCCAATTGGCTACCCTCAAACTTCTGAAAATGTCCCGCTAACCAGTCGTGTACAGCCGCCCAAGGACACTAGGTGATGTAGCAGCTCAAGATCACACCACGAAAGTCCTCCAAAGAACATTACAAGCTTCAAATGTAGGCCGATATATTTTTGGCTAGCTCGTTTACGGTGTAGTAGACACTAACAATAATAGCTTCCTCATATGCTTTTCTACGGCCCCCCAGGAACCGGAAAGACATCCACAATCCTCGCTCTCGCAAAATCCCTATTCGGCCCTGCCCTCTACCGCGCTCGTATCCTTGAACTAAACGCCTCAGACGACCGTGGAATCGGCATCGTACGAGAAAAGATTAAGGGATTCGCCAGGAGCCAGCTCACTCACCCAACCGGCTTAGACGAAGAATACCTCTCGAAATATCCATGCCCTCCATTTAAGATTGTCATCTTGGATGAAGCGGATAGCATGACCCAAGACGCACAGTCAGCCCTTCGACGTACAATGGAACAGTACAGCCGTATCACCCGTTTCTGTCTGGTTTGCAACTACGTCACGCGGATTATTGAGCCATTGGCCAGTCGGTGCAGCAAGTTCCGGTTCAAGTCGTTGGATAATTCCGCTGCGGGTGAGAGACTAGCTGAGATTGCGAAGCTCGAGAATTTAAATTTGGAGGATGGAGTTATTGATAAATTGATCTATTGTAGTGAGGGTGATTTACGACGTGCGATTACGTACTTGCAAAGCGCGGGTCGGTTAGTTGGTGCTGGTCGTGAAGCAGGGAAGAAAGATGGGGATGAGGACTCGGAAATGACGGACAGCAGCTCCAATTTGATTACTGTGAGGAGTATTGAGGAAATTGCTGGGGTTATTCCCGAAGATGTCGTGGATAGATTGATTCAGGCTATGCAGCCGAAGAAAATCGGCTCATCGTATGGACCTGTTTCTACTGTTATTACGGATATTGTCGCGGATGGATGGAGCGCGACACAGTTGGTTGGCCAGGTTAGTGGTTTGCGAAAATGGAAAGGACGTGGACGTCGCTAACATGGCACAGTTGTATCGGCGAATTGTCTACAATGATTCTATCCCTGATATCCAAAAGAATAAGATCGTTATGGCATTCTCGGAAATGGATAAACGGCTGGTTGATGGCTCTGATGAGCACCTGTCTATTTTGGACTTGGCTCTCAGAATTTCGGGCATCATGGGCGAATCCTAGTCGATTGATCAGTTTACAATCAGAGTTTGTGGCTCAATTTCGTATTCTATGGGTTCAACATGGTTTCGTGATATCGCGGCTTGAAACGGCTCAGCCTTGGCCGTGGCTCAAGGCAAACAGCGGTACCGGTACCATAGCTCATACGCCTGGGACAACCGAAGAAAAGCCTCGACAGCCTCCCGCCAGCTTTATAGCTTGGCTGCTGGGTGATGAATAGAGGAGTACAACAAGAGCAACATGACGGTTTGAGAAACACCAGCTATGTATGATACCTAGATAATATGACAAAGCACTTTAATGCCTGAGTGAGCCCTGAGAAATCCCTCTTCGATCTGTTATTCGTAGCAATAACCCAAATGAAAGCCAAATAGGGACTTATTGAGGATATCGGACCATTCAGATGGTACTTTGAAAGCTTACCAGCTCATCGCGGGATGTGTACTATCGTCACCTCTGCCTTCCCCAATATGAATGGCATCATTGGAATAAACTATATAAAAGCTGGAACCAATCGGTTCTCAGAATGAATAGATTTCCCGTGTCAGCACATGGTAATTGGGCGGATGATTATTCACCTCAGGTTTATAGACGATGGCTTTATTGACGCACGGATATGGAATGTATGGGACGGGATGGCACACAAACAGTCTTTGTTCAAACCACCCAATCGACTTCGACATATCCCTTCTTCTAATCATTAAAATGAAGAGAACAATCTCCTTGAAAATAGACTCGCATGTTCTGCTCACTCTCTGCAGTTACATCGCCTCATCTATCATTCATCAACCCACAACAAACCACCCCAGCCAGGAAAGCCTCTAAGTACATACTTCTACGATATTAGCCATGGAACCTCCTCCATATCCAGAACACAACGAATACAAAGACCGTAAATACAAGTCCGTCCCAGAGTCAGAAGCCGAAACCGACATCGCCTTACCAGAACTCGAACAAAAGGGCCCCGAAGAACCAGCCTTCGTAAAAAGACAAAGCTTCTTAAGGCGCCGCCTGGTAACAATCCTTCTAATCCTCCTCAGCCTAACAACCATCCTCCTCATCGCCACCATAACAGCCGCAATAACCGTGGCGCCGCTCCGGACCTACATCCACAAGATCTCCAAAACCGAGCGCCCAGTTCTCGGGTGCGGCCAAACAGTCATGGAGGCCGAAGAGATAGGCTGTGAATTCGACCCCCTGGCCGCTTGCTGGATGCATCCTGAATGTCCGCGCGACTATACCGATGAATTCCTCACCTACCTCGACGGCCGGCCGTTTGCGTATTACTATGATCAGGCGGCTACCCGTCGCATTGAGAGCTGGCAGAATCTCTCTCGGTTGGGGTATTACTGGTCATCGACTAGAGAGCATCTGGTTCATTGCTCGTTTATTCTGAGGAGAGGTCATGATACCAGGAATAGGGGTGCTAGGGTCGATTCTATGGCCGGTGACTTGCACCATAGTGACCATTGTTCGCAGTTTTTGATGGATAATCTGGGGAAGTCGGATGAGCAGCTTGATCAGATTGGGACTTATGGGGAGGTCGGGTTCTTGACTTGTTGATTTGTTTGATATGGGCGTTTGTGGGGTTCATGCTTGCTGTGAGGCTTGCTTGTTGTGTTAGCTTCTTGAAATGTGTCTTTCGCTTATAGGCTTGGTGGTGGTGCTCTTTATTAGGGAGGATCTTGTGAATATCTCTATCAATTTTACGAGTTGTTCTAAAATTATCGCAATATCCAGCCCTATATTAAGAGTATTGGACATCAACAAACAACCCCATACATTGTATACGCCTATAAAATTCCTATAAATCCACTTGATCAGAAGTATGTAAACCTTCTGGTCTTGACTTTATATTATAAGTAGCTCGTTCAATTAACCTCTCTTTTTAACTAGCACTGCCACTAGCTCTTCAATACGGGTAGAGGAGATAAGAGCAAATAATAAGGGACATAAAAAGATGCCTTCACACAAATGAGTCTATAAATGAGACATAAAAAAAGGGTAGGATGTCATAAAAAAAAATGAGTAGTATAGTAAAGAGCCGTATAGAAAAACGGAACAACCTGAACAGTTCGCGATATAGGGCAGTAAGTCTTATACAGATAAAGGGATTCTTTTCATTAAAACGTAAACCTTTTTCAGCACCTTTCAACATGCCATAAAGAGAGTTGCGTTGGAGTAAAAAGGACAAACCCTAACATGTCGTCCCTTTTAGGGCTAGTGGGTTCCAAGTATTGATAAACAGCGGTACCTAGTTTCCATCTCCATTGGAACCCTCTGCTTCGTCTCCTTCTTTAACTCCTCATCTCCATTTCCTATCTCAAATGATCTACTAGTAATAGCTGAAATCCCTCCCATGGTTTGAGTGATGGCTGACCATCAGGTACTATTGAAATGGTAAGAAATCCACACTGGCTCCTAGATACCCCAACTGACTTAGTTCCGTAGGTACAACAGTCTCTACTCACGAACAGTTGATCTCGTTGGTGATTACGCAGGCGACGAGCGCTTCATACTTGACGGAGACTCCTTGCTCCTCCATGTATTCTCGGATGAGAAACTCGATTTTTACCCTGGCTTCCAGCTCCTACACGCAACATACATGGTAGAGGCATTTCTACATTCATTGCTACGACGGAAGTGTAATTTCCATGTTGCCTTCTTTTCGAATAATGCCCATCTGTGCATACCCCAAAGCGCCCCGAATACTCTCCACTCAAGGTACCGTCTCGCTCGGGAGGCGATAATCCAGCATCTCTGCCATAATTTACATCGTGTCGTTCCGAGCGTTGGGGTCAGGCTCTTCGATGGATATCAGTCGCTGAAATTTAAGGATTACCTCGTTTCTTCAGGGGCTTATTTCTTTATGTGTCATGATGGTGCTTTATCTGTCCGTGCTAATCTGAACCATGCGGAGGGCGACTTACCAGACTCAAATGAGTTGTCCGATGGTCAACATGACAGATGGGGTGATGAGAACAGTATGCCTGTCAGCGAGCTGCAGTCAAAACTCGGTTTTCGCTGTATGATTCATTGGTTTATATGTCAGAGTTACAATGTAGCTCTTGTTAACACCTTGGAATGCCGAGATACAAAGGTCCGTATGCTCCTCTCTGGTATATACAGTTCGTGATATATTTCTATTAACAAGAATAGATCATGGCAATAATTTTAGAGGACTCTGCCCAGAGAGCTCAGAAGCTATTTTCAACCAAAAGTCCGGATTTCGAAAATATTGAGGACTCTCAGTCTTTAAAAGAGCCTAAAGAAGAACATACCCCGAGACAGGAAACTGTCTCTGAAGCATTATCCGGATCCAAGACACAGCTGGCTGCCACTGAAGGCCACACAAGGAAGAATTCCCAGGAGGTCCATTTACAGAATCTCGCTTGGAACAGCTCACGAAAACTGCTATACCTCACCCTAATTTGTCGTGTCGCGATTACCTTGTGGCAATAACTCTGGCTTTGATGTTTGAATGCAACATGATCGACAATTCCAGTCTCGCTGATTCCTGTGCGATGCTTATGCATAGCAGTCTCTTAGAAGAATATCAACTCCCAAGTCGTGCTATCGATATAATTGATGCCACAGAAGACAATGGTTTCTTACAGAAGTTTATCGAGATGGGCCTTCTTGTAGTTACTTCAACTGTTTGGAAAGATACACTATCCTCTTTCGAATCACCTTTCAACTTTTCAGACTTGATAGATGGAAGATTATTCCTCAAGATTGTGACTATCCTTCGGAAAAACGACATGAAGGGCAACTTTGTACCGTCGGCTGTTAAAAAATTTAGTACCCTGGCCTCCATGGTGAAAACGCTTTGTGGCATGGACTTACAGCTCCCATCAGCGGCTAATAACTTAGACAATGGGCAACAAAGTAAAATGGCGAAGTCAGCTAATGGCCCTAGCATATCCACAACAGTGCTCCCATTCAACAATCCTATCTTTCGTGACCACTTGAAGCTAGTCTGCCTTGAAGTTGACAAATCTCCGAGTCCTGAAATCAGCGACAAAACGTCCACCATCTTCAAAGAACTCTCTCACTGGCACAACCATAGATGGCCGGTTGACCAGAAGGCAAACACGGTATTGACACCTCAAGAAATAAGTAATATACGTCGTCGCAACCAATTCTTCATGGCTGAAATGAGAGATTATGCTGCCAGCCTCACGAATGCAGTTGGCGGAATACTTGAGCCAGAAACTGTTTTCATAGCGCCTTCGAAGGATAAGGGGAAGGAAGCAAAGTCTGCTCCTAAATGGACAAAAGATAAAGGTAAACCCGGAAAGCAGGCCCCGGCAAAGTCTGGTAAGCCCTCTGTCAGAGATATGGCTACTTCTGCACGCCAAGAGAAGCAGAACGAAGCGCTCGACAAACAAATCCAAAAATGGAGTTATAAGAGAGACAGTTTTGATCAGGAGAAGGTCAATGCGACTCGCTTTACGAAAGTTCAACAGTACTTAGCTACTGTGCCGAGTGACAAACGCTGTATGGTAGAAGCCGAGATTTTGACATATGTTCTTGGAACTCTGGTCGAGGTACTTACGTGTCAATCTGAGAACATCGAGGAGAATAAGGCAATGTCTATTATTGCTTTTATGTGGGACATTATTTGCCGAATTTCGAAATTGAGAGATGGTATAACAGCCGATATTGAAGCAGGTGTTTCCAATACTATAAAGACCTTTGGCTTGCCATCGATTAGCCTTGAGATTCAAAGCCAGAGGAAGCTTTCTTTCAAGTTTCCGTTTATCAAACGCAGTGATATTAGCCTGGAAGGTAAGCTGACGCCTATGGAATTCCAGCTTATCTATGCTGGCCCGTTCATGGACCGAAACATGGACTCGGCAACAGATCCCCGCGTGCATGATTTTGAGCCAGATAAGTGGCAGCGAGATGTGTTGGACCAGATCGATGCAAAGAACAGCCTATTTGTCGTTGCACCAACCAGTGCAGGAAAGACGTTCATCTCGTGAGTTGAATCTTATTTGCTCCGTGTTATATCCACCTTGGATTTGCGCATTTTTTCGGCTTCATACTAAACCGATGTATAGATTTTACGCAATGAAGCAAATACTTCAAGAAGACAACGATGGCGTTCTCGTTTATGTGGCTCCAACAAAGGCGCTAGTAAACCAGATTGCAGCCGAGATTCAAGCTCGTTTCTCTAAAGCCTTTCCCAGTAAGCTAAGTGGGAAGTCCGTATGGGGTATCCATACAAGAGATTACCGCATCAACAATCCCGTTGGCTGCCAGGTCTTGGTGACAGTGCCGCATATCCTTCAACTTATTCTTCTTGCTCCGACCAACGCAAAATCATGGTCCTCTCGAATCAAGCGCATTATCTTCGATGAAATCCACTGCATCGACCAAGCTGAGGATGGCGTTGTCTGGGAGCAGTTGCTTCTGCTTTCTCCATGTCCGATAATAGCTCTCTCGGCCACTGTTGGGAATCCACAGGAGTTCTGCGACTGGCTTAGGCTTACGCAGAAGGCAAATGGTCTGGAACTCAATATGATTGAACATCGATACCGTTACTCTGACTTGCGCAAGTACATTTATCAGCCTCCACAAAAGTTCTCTTTCAATGGACTCCCTAGTCCTGAACCACTGAACCAATTGGGCCTTGACGACGTGCCCGGAATCACTTTCATGCACCCAGTTTCAAGCTTGGTCGACCGCTCTAGAGGTATTCCAGATGATCTTACTCTTGAGCCGCGATTGTCTAACACTTTGGAATGCGATGACAAAGTACCAGACGGCCAAGTATCCCGTTGATCCGTCTCTGAATCCGTCAAACTGTCTCCCCGAAGTTATTCGTAAAGCAGATATTGCGAAATGGGAAGCCAGCCTCAAATCGCTCTTGAAGGTCTGGTTAGACGATCGTAACTCGCCGTTTGACAAGGTCTTAAAGCAACTAAGTACTGAGACTGTGTCCGCAACTCGGCCCGAAGTTTTGGTATCCAGTGGTGTTGGCGAGCAAGCGACTTTTTGTTCGATAAATGCCAACGATATCCTCGACACAACGCTGCCCCTAATATGTTCGCTTCACAACAGAGGTGCCCTTCCAGCGTTATTCTTCAACTATGACCGAAGCGAATGTGAAAGAATCTGTCGAAAACTACTTGAGCAGTTCCAAGAAGGTGAGGCACGCTGGAAAGCTTCTAGTCGAGCATGGAAAGCCAAGATTGCAAAGTGGGAGGAATGGAAGCGGGAGCAAGAGAAAGGATCCAAGAAGAAGAACGCTAAGGGAACTGGAAAAGGTGCTGCTGCTGATGATATGATGTCTGCAGCAGACCGGATGCGCGAGGAAGCATCTGTAGAGTGGAGTTCCTTTGAGTCTTTTGACCCTGAATCTCCTGTGGACTCATTCCATGTGGCAGATATGAAGAAGCTAAGCCCATCCGAGTTCAATGAGTATGCGTACCAGCTTAGGCGTCGTTCCCAGCCAGAGTGGTTGATCGATGCCCTAAAACGTGGAATTGGTGTCCATCATGCGGGTATGAACCGGAAGTACCGTCAAGTTTGTGAAATTCTATTCCGCAAGGGCTACTTGCGTGTCGTCATAGCTACAGGAACATTGGCCCTTGGCATCAACATGCCGTGTAAAACTGTCGTGTTTTCGGGAGACTCGATCTACCTTACGGCTCTTAATTTTCGTCAAGCTGCTGGTCGTTCTGGTCGTCGTGGATTTGATGTGCTTGGAAATGTTGTTTTCCAGGATGTCCCGTATACGAAAGTATTCCGTCTTCTGAGTTCAAGGCTTCCGGATCTGAATGGCCACTTTCCTATCACGACCAGCTTGGTTCTGCGGCTATTCATCTTGCTGAATGAGTCGAAGCAGGCGCCTCATGCTGTGAGATCTATTAATTCAATCCTATCTTGTCCTCGCATCTACCTTGGAGGTCCAGAGATGAAAGATACAGTGCTGCATCATCTGCGGTTTTCGATAGAATACCTGAGGAGAAACAATCTCTTGGACAGCTCAGGAGCACCTTTGAACTTTGCGGGTTGTATATCTCATCTTTATTTTACTGAAAGCTCAAGCTTTGCATTCCATGCATTGCTCAACGCCGGATACTTCCACGAATTATCTAACGGTATTGAAGATAACCCAAAGAAGACACTTCTCACACTGATGCTCGTCATGTCTCATTTGTTTGGGCGCCAAGCGCCTCGACCATCTATCTTGGAGTCTTACCAGAACGCAGCAAAGAAGTCATCATCCGTCGTGGCTCTTCCTGATCTACCCGCTAACGCGGCCGAGACTCTACGAAGCCACAATCGCCAAACCCTCGGCATATATGCCGCATATGTGACCACATTTATCGACCAGCACATCAAAGAACCTGATTGCACATTGCCCCTCACGGGAATAAAATGCGGCGGTGAAAAGACAGCAGAGGAAGTTGGCCTTGCCCTGTCTAACCGAGTTCCCCCACGTGTCACTTCCGCTTTCTTCGGGCTATCAGGTCACTACGATCAATGGTCAAACATCTCCGACCTCTGCAGCATGGTTAGGAGTGGAGTTTGGCTTGAAGAATCCGTCGTTCCATACGTGAACTTCGGTGGAGGAGAGGCAGGAAGCAGGCCACTGAATGCTTACCTGTACGACTTCTTCAAACATGGAAATGTCCATGAGCTCCAGAAAGCCAATGGAATCCGCAAAGGCGACATATGGTTTCTGCTGAATGACTTCTCGCTTATCCACGCTACAATAATTACTAGCATGGAGAACTTCCTGAAACTTTCAAATGCGGATGCAGATATGATTGATGTGATGGGCAGTGGTAGCGCACACGAGGCAAATATTGATGATTCAATCCTCGAGGATGAAGCCGAGAATAAGGAAAAGAGCACCAAACCCTCTCCGTCGCTTCCTGTTCGCCAGAAGCAGAACGCACCGGCTACTAACATTGCCAAAATCCAGAAGAAACGTGTTGTCGATAGCTGGGAGGATGATGAGAGTGATGATGCAGTGGGTCAAGGGAGCGACAGCATCCCTGAGTCGTTTGAGAATGGTCTGCAATCCGACAGTGAGACACGAGGTCAGACGCAAGTGCCTCGGGATAAGGAGCCTAAGGATCTGGGGAGCATACTGATAGCTTTGAAGGCCTTCAAGATGCTCCGGGATGAGTTCGACATGAAGTTCAAGGCTATGTGGGCTTAGCTTTTTGTGAGAATGGTTTCTGATCTACCACTGGCAGTTAGGGTTAGGTAAGTTGTATTATAGACATAAAATAATACATGGTAACACAAAATTGCATAAATTGGCACGCATTCTCTCAATAGACTTGACCAAATTGGTCTGGCAAATTGAAAAATGGTACGGACAAAGGCTCTTCTCGCCAGTCGTATCATGCCATGGAATATGTCCTAAAAATATGATAACCAGAGACCTACTCAATTCACCTTGAACCCGCTAAGGGCCTGCATGGAAATCGGAATACCATACTTGTATGAACCCGCGAGAGTGACCACCCCAATACTATTTGCAGCAACCATTCAAGGGATTAAATAACTAGAGAGTGAGCACATTTCTGCGATTATTTCAAGAGTTTATAGAGGATATAGTTAGAAGATTTGTGGAGAGTAGAAGTACTCACCAGCTTAGGGTTTGATGTTGTAGAGGGCAAAAGTTATGAATCGGGGGATAAAGTACCTAGGGTTACACGAAATTGCATAGGTAATTTGCCCTATTTCCTATTACGTATCGCGTCAAAGAAATTCGCCAAATAAAGAGAAACAAAACTATTCCAATTATTCTTTCCTCGTTCTACCTTCGAGTTAATTTTACAAAGACGAGCGCACTTGTCAATACCAAGATCTCAAGCTTAGAGCTAGTGACTTTCTTCCTCCTCCAACTTCACGATCAACATACGTACAGTTTCCTGAATTTATCGGACTCTTAACACATTTTTGTTCTGCTAGAGACCAGAATACAGCTTCATCTTTCATTTTGCTGAAGCTTCGACAATGAGCTCCCAGGACAATAACCATCAACCCCAGCCTACCTCCGAGACTCCATCCTCCACAAGAGAACGCATTGATGGAACACGCAAGAGAATCGAACAACTGAAGGAGGAAAAAGAGTTAGAGCTCCTGCTATGTGAACATAATTCTCTGGAGAAAGAACTTGCTGAAATACGATCTCGCCGGCGCTCTTTGCATCGTGCTCCTTCGCAATACCGAACACGATCCCCCATACCAAAAGGGAGATCGTCTCCCCAGAGGCAGAAGTCACCTGCACCAAGGTCCAGATCGCCCGCCCAAAGACAGAGAGTCCCATCCGAGGGGAAAAGATCAACGAGCCCGGTAGCCCAGGAACCTTCAACACAGCCAGTCGAGTCTTCAGCTCCTGCCATGTCGTTGCCTGAAAGCGCACGTATGTCACAATCGTCGAACTTCTCCCCACTGTCTTCCGTGCCCTCATCCTCGTCAGCAAGCGCGGAAATTAAATCCGAACATGCGCCAACCGAGCCGGTAGCAGACGAACGGCGCGAGGCTTCTGGATGCTGTCAAGGGTGTGTTGCGGAGGAGCCTATGGCTGCTGACGATGCTAGCACATACTCTGCGAATAGCGGGATTGCTCAACGTCGAAATCTGAACTTGCGGTTGGAGATGTCATTTTCAGAGTCATTTTCGGAGTAGCATGATCATCACATTCGAATACAACTAGCCAGGTTCGTTTCTCATACGACAATAAGTGCTTATACAGCTAACGTTCTTTAGAGGTTCGCTTTTCTTTTCCGGGTACCTGAAGTTCGGAGTGATTTAAGTGTATCAATGTCCAACTGATACACCAGAGCTCACTCTCCAAAGGGAGTCGTGAACATACCAGTTCGCACAATTGTTCTCATAACTATGGAATCCTGTAATATGCTTTCAATCCTAGTAGTATGATAGCTATTTGGCCTGTCTTGTCTGTTGATTATCTGACTGGAAACTACAATGAACTGTTCATATGAACCTACCATAGTGACCATAGCAACAATACTAGTCTCTCCCACATTATCCAAGAAAGCTAGAGAAGCTATAGAAACACTACACAGTAACAATCACGTCTATTTGGTTACTTTGTAGGCTGCCTTGTGCATGTCAGTTCCTTCTCAATTAGGATTAGAGTGAACGATGCCATAGCACATTATCCGACGAGGATATGTAGTGTCTAGAACAAGGAATATCAACGAATATTGGAAGCTTTGAGCATAGCGGACAATTCGGCGAAAGTATACGAGACTACCAGACTACCTGAGAAAACAAGCGCCAAGGACAGGGATAGAACGGATCTGCTCCGATAGAAGAACCTAGCGGCAGTTAATATGAAGGCAAATTGTTGCGTGATATTTTCCTGACTCCTCTAGCCATTAGCTTCGGCTGTTATTGCCATGGCATACCAATAATGGCACTAAGTAGACCAGTCATGTCCTCACGGCAAAGCGATCAGCGGCGTCCACTTCCAAGAATTAGACTCGACCTCGGAACTTAAGCAGTGTATATATGACATCGGCATATTAGCCAAAAGCAAAAACCGGGCTCTCAGAAAGGCCAAACAATACATTCTCGGCCCACGAACCAGAAGCTTTTGACAAGCCAGACCCCGCATGCTTTTGTGTCTTGGCTTCGCGATTAGACACCGCCAATACCAAATATACTTTATCAAAAACCAAGGAAATAATCTTATTGTATTGCGGGGGGTAAGAAGCGGGTGAAGAAGGTTTTTCGCATAGAGTGGGGGTTGAGGTTGTACGGGAGTTAAATAGCTGGTCGTGATGTCCTTTACCATGGAGGATTTTCTTCATTGCATACTGAAAGTTCATTCTCAACCGGCATCATGAGGAATCATATGGCCGCCGGGTGGTTCTACTCACCTAGTCAAATTGTTCGGTATTTTGCAACGCGTGTCTCGAGCTTGAAGCCTCCGCAGGTAAACATCCCGTACTATGTTAACTAACGGCCAGAGAAGATGGGCTAATTCAGTTCAGAATAAGCTGAGAAACCCATACCATATCCTAAAGGAACTGACACGCCACCAATGGTTGATGTTCACTGCTGGGTTCTTGGGATGGGCCTGGGACGCCTTTGACTTCTTTACCGTTTCAATGACGGTGACGGAACTTGCTGAGGAATTCAACGTGTCCTATTCCGATGTCTCATGGGTACGTATTCGGGATAACGGCTGGTCGGAGAATTGATTCAGTGTCTGCAACAGGGAATGACGGTCACACTCATGCTTCGTTCCGTTGGGGCCATCATATTCGGCATCCTAGCTGATCGCTACGGAAGAAAGTGGCCTATGATCATTAATCTGTTTCTGTTTATCGTCCTAGAACTTGGATCAGGATTCTGTAACACGTTGCCGCAATTTCTGGGTGCTCGTTCGCTTTATGGCATTGCAATGGGAGGTTAGGCAATAATCCCCTGATAGATTAGCCCTAGCTGACAGTATTCCTAGGGCTCTTTGGACCCGCTGCTGCTACAGCACTTGAAGACCTCCCATATGAAGCCCGCGGGCTGCTGTCGGGTCTGTTTGAGCAAGGATATGCAGCTGGATACCTTCTTGCAGCCGCATTCTACCGTGCGCTGGTGCCGACCACACCTCACGGATGGAGGAGTCTCTTCTGGTTCGGTGCTGGGCCACCTGTCTTAATCATCGCATTCCGCTGGGCACTCCCAGAAACTAACCACTTTCAAGTCATGAAAGCCGAGCGAGAAGCCCGAGCCAGAGAAGAATCCCCCGACAGCCATTTACGCGCCGCAGGGTTACGTAGTTTTGCTAAGGATAGCGGGAGAGCAGTCCGGCAGAACTGGGTGCTCTTTGTCTATCTTGTTGTGCTCATGACAGGGTTCAACTCCTGCTCCCATGGTAGCCAGGATTTCTACCCGACCTTCCTCAAAGACCAGGTCGGCATGTCAGAAACGGGAGCTACGATTGTTACAGTCGTTGGGCAAATCGGCGCCTTGATCGGTGGAACTGTAATCGGATATATCAGCACCTTCATTGGAAGACGACTCACAATGCTCCTCGCTTGTATCGTGGGTGGCGCGCTAATTCCCGCGTACATGCTCCCACATGATATGTCTTTGATCGCAAGTGCCTTCTTCGAGCAATTCTTCGTCGCTGGTGTTTGGGGACCGATCCCGATTCATCTCCTCGAGCTTTCGCCGGTTGCGCTGCGCTCTTTCATGATGGGGCTCACGTACCAGCTCGGGAATCTCGCTTCTTCTGCATCCGCTACTATTCAGTCCGTCATCGGTGAGCGATACCCGCTCCCACCTGGGCCTGACGGAGATAAAAGATTTGATTATGGGCGAGTCATTGCCATTTTTATGGGCGCTGTATGGGCATATATATTCTTCTTCCTCTTTTGGGGACCGGAGATGTCACAGGAAGAGAGAGATGAGGAAGCACAAGCGGCATACGAATTAGAAAGACTACGGCTGGAGGGTGTGAGTCTGACTCAGATCGGGGAGCGAAATGCTACCAAGAATGTAGAAGTGAGACTTGATACCGAAAAGAGATCTGATAAGATGGCGGCAGAGAGCGTCGCATGATGAGTTTGACTACTCTAGCAAAGGAGGAAGAGCATAGAATCAATTGACTGTATGTATCAAGTACGATTCTCGATGAGTTGGGCGAGAAGTAAAATTGAAGTCATAAAAAGATATTCTAGGTACTTATAAACTCTGCCCCACTCATGATTCTCTCCGAAGAGGCAAAATAGAATTAATTAATACAGTAAGCTGACTCTTCTTAACTTTTCTTCTTCATTTCCCTATTCTCATATAAATATCTCCTCTGATCTTCTACTCTTGAGATACCCATCCAATTCCTCTGCATAGAGACGCCCACCATGTCTCCATCGTCCGACTACCCCTCCATCCCAGTATCTCCCCGTCATTTGACCGGCGACGGGCCTGGTCTCAGGGAATTTGTCGATAAGTTTGATGTATACCTCTTCCTTTTGATCCAATTCCTTGTTTCTAGGGATATATGGCTAATTGCAATAACTGACAGGTATTCCTCTTCGATTGCGATGGTCGGTGATATCCCCGCATTCCGCCCTGACTTTACATCATACCATGAGAGGACCTCGTCAATTGGAAAATAGCTGATAATGGATTGCAACAGGCGTCCTTTGGTCTGGGGATCATCTCTTTCCCGGGACTGTTGAGACCTTGGATTTGTTAAGAGGGAAAGGTATGCTCGAACTTCTGGAGACGTCACAATGCGAACGCACGATTTATATTTACATGGATCTATACTGATTCCCAACAGGAAAACGAGTCGTCTTCGTCACAAACAACAGCACCAAATCTCGCGCAGATTATACAAAGAAACTAGAGAGTTTAGGAATCCCAGCTACTCCTGTATGCCAGTCACACCTCAACTCGAGTCGCAATGCTAATCGCACGCACAGGAAGAAATCTTCTCCTCATCATACAGTTCCTCAATCTACATCTCTCGAATTCTCAACCTTCCCCCGCAAAAGCGCAAAGTCTTCGTCATCGGCGAATCAGGAATCGAACAAGAACTCCAAAGCGAGAGTATCCCCTTCATAGGCGGTACAGACCCTTCCTACCGACGAGACATAAAACCCGAAGACTACAAAGCGATAGCGGCGGGGGATTCATCGCTCCTCGATCCGGAAGTCGGTGTTGTGCTTGTCGGACTAGATTTCCACTTTAACTATCTCAAGCTAGCACTAGCTTATCATTACATTCAACGAGGGGCAGTCTTTCTCGCGACGAATATCGATTCAACCCTTCCGAACTCGGGGGCGCTCTTCCCAGGTGCTGGGACCATGAGCGCGCCGCTGATTATGATGTTGGGGAAGGATCCTGTTGCGCTCGGAAAACCGAGTCAGGCTATGATGGATGCTATTGAGGGGAAGTTTCAATTTGATAGGAAGCGTGCTTGTATGGTTGGGGATCGGGCTAATACTGATATTCGGTTTGGACTTGAAGGGCAGCTTGGGGGCACGTTGGCGGTCCTTACTGGTGTCAGTACGAAGGAAGATATCCTTGGTGGGCCGGTGAGGCCTTCGGCGTATCTTGACCGACTTTCGGATCTTTTGGGGCTTCGTCAGGAGGCAGAAGCTGGTCATTGATACTCCTTTGGGTATTCATGTCCGATCCGGATATCGACGGGTATGATTTCATTATGTTGCGGTAGATGGATATATACAAGGCTATTATATTGATAGAATACATTCAGGATATCAATAGATAATATACAGAGGATGCGCTGGTTTCATCCTATTATATGTTTCCCAACCGTGCTCCTATAGACAGAACTCGCTTCATTGGGGACCCTCTCGGAGGGAATTCTTCAGTTTCCACAGCGCCAGCATAGCATCAACAATAGACCGATGATTCGGTCTCAAGAAAAGTGCGTCAGTTCTAAATCCCTTATAAAAGTTCTTAAGCTCCTCCAACTCAACCTCTGAAAAAAGCACCCCAAGATCAAACACAGGCACCTTAGACTGAGTCTGAGGCAAAGTCACATAATCCGGAAAAGCAGATGAAGCTGTTCACCCTCCACGGGAATCGAGGTGTTCTTGCTGGGGGATCCTATAACCAAAACACCACCAGACTCCATTTTCTCAATCGATCCCAACCTTTTCAGCCCTTCCACAAGCGCATCAGAACCATGAGCATCGCTATCAAGATCAAAAGGAGTCCACGCCCCATGTCCATCCCCAGTCCGCTTCCACCTCCCAGCAGCCTTGGTCACCTTTTCCAACACCATCCTCCTCAACTTTTCCAGCAAAAATTCAGGCATGTCCTTCCTCCAAACAACCCTCTTCTCATGCTTCGCCGTAATCGGACCTCGAGGATACTTCCAGTCACTGGGAAACAAGCGCACGGCTGATGATCTAGCTTCAGGTGATTTGTTTTCCCTACTAAAAGATGCACTGAACTCTTTTATAATCGGGACGCGGTCAACCATTCTAAGCGTGAGTGCGCGCCGAGACTGCGTCGGTTCAGCTGGTAGTTGTTTTTTCTTTGCACCGTCACCCCCTCCAGCATTCACCCCTTCACTCTGACCCTGACCCTGGCCCTGCCCCTCTTTCTGAGCATCCATCCGCGTGCCACCCAATTCAGGCCCCAGCAACCCGACAGGCAACATCCACAACGCGTCGGACCCATCCTCCTGCACAAGACCCCAATCGCCCATAAACGCAACTGGAATACGAGTCTTTGTCGCGGCGCAGTACCGTATCGGTGAAGTAAGCGCTACAGCCCAGGGATTGTTACGGAGGTCTTGTAGTTCAGACGGGTCTGCGCGCCTCTTGCGTTTTTTGTAGCTCCCCGGGTCGACGAGACGAGGGTTGGCGATGAGGGGGGACTGGGGGAGGAGTTCGGAGGGGCGTTTTACTTCGCCTCTTTCTTTTTTGCCTCCTTTGGTGGCAGGTGAGGATTTAGCTTTGGTTTTGGTTTCTGGAGGTGACGGTGGTGATGAAGAGAAGTCACGGTTGGAAATACGTGTTAGATGGAGGGGTGTTGATGGAAGGAATAGTTGGCGGAAGGTTTGGAGACGCATGATGCGTATGAGATGCGCCTGCTGGGACATTTCATGTTGGTTAAGGTTCAATTGGGCGTTGAGATTTCTCGTTGAAGCTGGAATAAAATTGGAGTTTGGGGATATTGATTAGTCATCTTGTTATTCTTGCAATAAATTTATGCAACATAATTGGTTGCCCTACCAGCTAGACAGGACTGTTGACAGTTGAGAAATATACATTCATCAGATTTCTAGAAGATAACTAAACAGATTTGGGTGATCGAATATTTTATCGTATAATGATTAAAGTTGGGAACTAGTGGTAAAGTAATGTACTGGACGCTTTTGCAATAGAACGGTTGCTTTTGGAGTCCGACAGGGTAAACACCTGAGAATGGTACTCCTAATATGCCCTTCCCATCAATCTAAACAGATCTAGATGGATCAAAGATATCAATCCTCTGAACCATCGTTATTATACATAGTCTGACCAAAATGCACCACCAATGCGTGAGGCTTCTTCTTCTAGGCCCATGCTACCCAAGGTATATAGCCCCGCTTGGAAGCTGACTTCTTGCCAGTAGCATCCTTGAATACATCGGCCCAAGTCTTCCCCGAAAATGGAGGAGCATCAACCTCGCAAACAGTATTAGGCTCGGGGAGAATACCAGTCAACCAGTAGGAAGATACAGTCTTCAGGGTGCACATGGACGGTAAAGAAACAGATTCATGCTAAAACCAGGCACAAGTCAGCTGGGATCATAGCCAATTTGGAATCTGGTGCAGGAGGAAACATACGCCATAGCCATTAATCTCGAGAACGACACTACCATCAAACCCAGAACTGACATTATATGCCAATTCGATAGGCGTATGTCCGTCTGGGTATTCCCAAGAATCAGGATAGGGTTTTTGGTCGTCACATGGAAGTCTCCCTCGTACCGCTCTTTCGCATCAAGCTTCCATTGCGCACATGCCGAGTGCAGGAAAACTGGCATCTCCCCCATAACCTTGCTAGTATCATAAAGCCGATCGACGACAGACTGGAACTCATCAAAGGACGATGTTCGAGCTATCCGATCTGAGCAATAGATACCGTACATTGCCATCGTCGTTGGTAGCAAGGACAATAACTCGGTGCTCCCAAGGTATTCCTTCGTAATGTTGCGGTAGTGCACGTTGCAGCGATTAGACATCACACCGTGGCTTTCGGCATTACCGTCTCTTCACTAAAGAGCCGTGCGGACGCGCTGAAGCTATCTTCGCAGGTCAAGAAAGAATTTCGGTGTGAGATTGCTTAGCTCCGCCGAACACTTTCTAATTTTCTTTTCGCTTTCCGCAGAGGTCAAATTATAGACACTACATAGTGCAGAACACATTACAGTCAAGGCGTTTAACACAGCATTTGGCCAAAAGAGGCCCGGAAGTCTGTATTATCGAGGAGCTGTATCCCTTCCAGATCGAAAACAAAAGGGGTATCGAGGTCGATGTCCAAACTAGTCTCAATATCCCTATCAGGTGCGGGGATCTCTAATTGCGATTTCCAAAATCTCATCAAGAATGCGAGAGAAAACAGCCGCAGCCCGAATAAAGAAGGAAGAGGTGGCTTGGTCGGATCGGGCCATGGACTCCAGGTGTGAGATGAATACACTTAGGTTGCGAATGAGAGGCGCTTGGGACGCCGAATATAACATCGGCTGGCCCGTGCGAGCCTGTTTTTGTAATGCTCGAATCAGCACGCTGGCGCCCGAAAATCCGTAGAAAACTATCTTATATTGCGTGAGTTAATACGAGCGAGATTTCATGGGTCTGACGGATTCCTCACAATCCAGGAGAAGTCATGTTGAAAGGCAACTGTTCGCTCCCATTGCTGGCCTAGAGTTAAAACAGTAGAGAGTATCGTTGCGCTGACATCGAGCTGAGCAGCGTTCATATTCCCTGGGTCCTTGGCTAAAAGACTTTGGACTAGAAACTCATTATAAAGATAGGCCAAGTAGAAAATAAGAAGCATCAATTTCACACTTTCAGGTAGGTCTGTCTGCCAGCACTCCGGCGTGTAATGTAAATATTCGGGCAGGGATGACCAGGCTTCATTGCAGCGACGAGATACAGCCCTAGATAACAGCTAGTCAGTACGATAAGACGAAACAGATTGTGGTAGGCCATCGATAGTAGTAAACTTACGTTAATTGATCAGTTCGTTCCGGGCTTGGCTTCTGCAAAGAAAGCTCTAATATTTCTTCTCGAAAAGTGCTAATAATAAATCTTAATCGTATCCAGGTTGCTCTTTGATAGACCTTTTCGATGTTCCACCCATTGGGATCTAGAGATGTTTGAGCAGCATCTAAAATTTGTGAATCTTCTGTTAGAGCATGGTCGCCGATGTCAAGGGGAAGACAGCAATCCGAGTGTCGCCATGAAATCCGTGGCGGTCTTCCAAGAAGGGTTGCAATGCTTTTATCGAGTTGGTACGCAGCTGCGAAGAGCCTTCGTCAAGATTCTAGAATGAATAGCGGCAGTGGCGTCGAGCCAGCGGTATCTCTATGTACGCCCAACGCAAAGATATCTGTCGCGAGCTCACCAAGGCGCTGCCATGTGATCGAGCCTAGGAAACGATCTGTCAGTACGGGCTAGCATTTGTGCTGAATTCGGAGAAGAGGACACACTAGAATCACCAAAGACCAGATTCGTCAGAAGAAGATTCTCGTACACCAGCCATAGGATAAGGTCGTTCGAAACGTTCAAGTTTCGGCATACGTGTAGCGCGATATTGCAAGCAGCGAGCATTTTGCCAGAAATTTAAGTATGAGAATTGTTGTTTGAGGTACTGCGTCCAGCCAGCCCGAAGTAGTTTGCTCGGCCCGCAAGAGCACAGATGATCCCAATAATCTCCAAGCGGAGGGACGATCCCGTAAAGGAACTGTGAAATGTCGCCCCGCTGGCATCAGGGGGTATCCTGAACGTGTTCTTGGTGTTCTGGATAATAGAGGTACTTAATGCATTGAGCTATTCGCGGGTCGCGGTTCCGGATAGACTTTCACTGAAAGTAATCTCCATTTCTACGTGAGCGTTCAGGATTAAAGGGGATGCGATTACCGCTGTTTGTGTAACTGCGTAATATTCTTGGATGAGACTTTTGATAATGGGAAAGTTTTTCAGGCCGACAAGTACTTCGGCAACTCTCTTCACCCAGCAGGTGGTTGGGGGAATGGTGTCGTGCGCCAATTGATCGCTGGCATCAGAAATCAAGTCGCCATGATCGTCCAGCCCATCGACAAAGCTTGTAGGGCCTAGGTAGCCTGCCGTTAGTAGATGCTTCATCCGCGGAGCTGAATGGATGATAGACAGGCTATCTGCCTCTGGGCCAAGTACATCGGAGTGAGACTGGGGTGATCCAAGGGAATCCGATGAGCATGGCCTTCTTGCCCCTTTATAATCAGTTATTGATGTTGAAGTGACCGGACTGCAACTTCTTACAGGGTAATCGGGCTATGCTCGTCCTGTCGCCTTCGATTTGCACTGGTCATAGGGCCAGGATGGTAATAACACTGAGCAGCGACACCTCGTTGTTGGCACCGAGAGCACACGGGAAGTGCATGGTCACACCGCCCTTTACGGGTGCGACAAGGCTCGCAGGATGCCAACTTACCATTCTGACGTCGAGAGCTCCTGGTAGGGATTTAGCTGAGCATCAGTGAACTATAGTGAGGTCCCAACCAACATCTCGCGGACAAGCTGATCAGCCGGAAACGATTCTCTTTTCCCTTTGTCTGTACTTAGGTCTCGACGTTATCTTGCAGGATCAGGAAATTAAAGCCATATCTTCCTTAGATCCAGAGGAACACCGAGTATTCAGATAGATTCTAAGTAGGAATTCCGGAATATCGGAGTTCGAGGACGGTGTTTATCGGACGGCCTACGGGACGACCATGCCGAAGTGGCAGAACTAACCAGGAAAGGAAATTCACAGGTGCTCACATGAAGAGACGTTATTTCAAATAGTGAAAATATTGTTTCCTTGGATCAGGTAAAGTGACTGACGGTGAGGATAGAGGGTATTAACTCCCCAGCAAAAGGTTCCTGAGAAAGGTGCAGTTTTTGACTATCTTAGTATATAAATTGTCAGTTGGAATGACAGCTTCTCCCTAGGTAGAGTGTCGTATAAATTGTAATATTAAACAAGACTGATTTTTTAAACGTCACTAGGGTTATTCATGGGTGATATAGACATGATGGTAAATCAAGAGAAGACCGGAGAATAGTCAATACATAACCTTAATACAAAACAACTTAAGGTATACTTCCACAGCACCAATCACGTCAAACTCCACTTAGTCCCTCTTGGCATCGATCGATAAGTTCTCGAAATCAGAGAACCACCACAGCTCCATCCTTCTCTCCAACTTCCTCCTCCCTTCCATACCCCTCATATTCATTCACCATGAGTGCCGGCCGCTCGCTACAACGACTCGGACGAATTGTCCCCCGGAATACCTTCAAGCCCAGCCTACTACGAACCTTCGCAAGCTCCACGACCTCGTTATCAAACTCGCGACCTGCGCGCGGATGGACCCCAACACCTTTTGTCACGGAGACTGTGGTACGTTCATATCATCCAATTGACCTAGACTGAGCTAACCGGTTGAATTGCAGGGAGGTGGCTGGCACACCTGTATGTCAAACCGTGAGGATCAAGTAAACGAGATCGAAGTTAACCTTGTTATCAGATGATATTTTCTCCAGGTTATTAAAGGTACTCCCACCCGTCTACCTGTTGTATAAAGTATTAATTCTAACTGATACCCAGGAACGAATAGTATGTCTAAACGGCGAAGTCGACGAAACCATGTCCGCGTCCATCGTCGCCCAACTCCTCTTCCTCGAAGCCGATAATCCCCAGAAACCCATCCACCTCTACATCAACTCCCCCGGAGGCTCAGTAACAGCTGGTTTGTCCCTTCGCCCCCACGTCTCCCAACCCGTACCACTCTACCTTCCCACTAACAACAACACCCAGGCCTCGCAATCTACGACACAATGACCTACATCGCCTCCCCCGTGAGCACCATCTGCGTCGGCCAAGCAGCCTCCATGGGCTCCCTTCTTCTCTGCGGCGGCCAGGCTGGCAAACGGTACTGTCTTCCTCACTCGTCGATAATGATGCACCAGCCGTCGGGCGGGTACTTTGGTCAAGCGAGCGATATAGCGATCCACGCTAGGGAAATACTCCGGGTGCGGGGACAGCTCAATCAGATATATAAGAAGCATTTGACGGGGAAGAAGGAGATGAGTCTGGAGGAGATTGAGAAGTTGATGGAGAGGGACTATTTTATGGGTGCGAATGAGGCGCTCGATATGGGGATTGTGGATGAGATTCTGGATCGAAGGGTTAAACCCGGTGAAGAAGGGGGCAGTGGGGAGGGGAAGCCGCCTACTTCTTAGACTGGGGTCTGTCTAGCTTATTGATTGGTTGGGGAAGGGTGTATTGTATGATTATGACGATAGTGTACTTGTTCCACTCCGAATACAGATATAAGATATGCTTGCATTAATTGAATCGTATGGATTATGCGGATTCGTATGATATGTATAGGAGGGAAACACAGCCAGCATACAATGAGCCACCCAAGCTCTTAAGCACCGCGCCCGCGCGACTAAAGAATTCCGAATCACTGCTCTATCCGCTCCACCCTTCCATCCGGCCTAACCTGAAGCCCGAATCGCTGACGAAGAAACGTCGCCGTCTCACTAGATGGCAGATAAGCCGATCCGCGCCTCGACGTCGTCACAGCAGCAGGACTATACCGCCACTGGTCGCGAATAATATCCAACAACCCGACATCCATAAGAACAGCTTCCCCAGAGGCAAAGGTATCCAAGAAATGACTGTCTTTTGTATGGGCTTCGGAGGGGTCAGCTAAGAGGCCAGTTCGCTCTAACTGTTCGTCTATACTGGTTCGGTCGTGTGTAGCGCGGGAACCTAGATCATCAAGTTCGACGCCTTCGTTTCTTGTAGCGGGTTGGGAGGTATTTCGGAGGACTCCTCGTTCTTCAGAGTCGTGATCTTGTTGCGGTGCGTGAGCTTCGGTTTCAGTTTCGGCATTGGTGGAGGCCGAGGCAGGAGAGGAAATAGCATCATTAGTCTTCACGCGCTCAATTATAAGACCGAGTATTATAAAATCGAGAATCATAATAAGGACATCAAACGATAATAGTCGAAAAAGCGGAACGGGTGCCTTCTGCCCGATGAAATCAATAAACAATCCCCCATGAAGATACCCACGAGTTTCCTCCCCTGCTTCTGGATGCGAAAAGAAGACATGAGAAATCATGCAGAAAATGTTGCTTGCGAAAATCGCCCCGATGAATGGTTGATTCCGCGTCGGATCGAATGGTGATGCTTTTGGCGTGAAGAATATAAGCTGGATGATGGCTCGGACGGCGAATAGGACGACCGAACAGCTATAAGGCGCACCTATTAGTATGATACTCGATAATAGGATGTAATAACATCCTCCAGAAGAGGAGTAGGGCAATGGGATAGGAGGTATATACTCACTCCATATAATACAACGCCGACAACTCGCAGTAGATAAGGATATCGAGGTCACGGAGTAACCGATCAATAAACGCGACTTTCATAGACGACTGGGCTTTCTTTATTCGGTCATTTTGACGATTAAGAAACTCGGTTTGTGAGCCCGTTGCGGTCTCGTAGGGTATGCCGGACACGTCAGTGAGGTATTCCGCATCTCGATAGACATCTGGGGTTGTCATAGAGGGTCATGGGGGCGTAAGCGGCATTTAGGGGTGTTGTGTTTGGAGATTTCGAGGTTTTCGGGTTGGGACGGACGATAGGTGGTTATAGTTAGTAGGATGTTGAGCTGATGGTGGTCTGATATGTATGGCAGGCGTTGACGATAGCCGTTGGCGGACTTTCCTCGGTCCGATGCCAAGCAATTCTATACATTCTTCACCAAATGCAAAGTAAAGGAACTGGTGTTTTGGTTGATTCATGCACTTATTTTATGGAATTTTAAACTGAATGCTAGCTATATGACATGTACATTTTGGGTCCCTTAATTCAGAATGCATCAAATCCTCACCATCACCATGTAGTTGCCAGTACCTGTTATGAGTTAATCAACAATGATCTTCTTATGCAATTCGGAATAGTTCTGGAAGAAGCTAGAGTAGAGCTTAATCGAATATCCGACATCATATGTCCCCCCAGTCTCCCGAATGCTATGCATGCTTAATTGCGGGTTCCCAAGGTCCAGGGTTCTAGTTCCAAGGGACGCCGACAACATCGGTCCAATAGTGCTTCCACAGCTAGAGTCATTACGAACAACGAAAAGCTGTAGAGGCACACCTTCCCCTCCATCATCGGCAGCCTTCCGTGCAACTTCATGGAGGAGAACGATACCAGGGGAGTTGGTGGCGTAGCGGACGTTGGCATTGATCTTGATCACAGGACCCTTGTTAATCTCTGGCCTGTGATCGGACTCATATTTCGCGGAGTAATTCGGATGGACTGCGTGTGCCATGTCTGCAGACAATAGGAAGGAAGTAGACAGGGTTTGTTCATAAGCAGTGGAAAGGTCTTCGTTGGCTCCAAAAGAAGATGAAGGGAGAACGGATAAACGACGGATAATTGCTGGAAGGGCGTTCGAGTCAGCACCCTGAGCTGTCCGGCTTCCAATCTCTTCGTGATCAAATAGCGCAACGAGACGAATGGTTTCGTCGTTGTCGAGGGCGGATTTGTCAGCAACGGAGTTGATTAGACCAATTGTCGCACAGAACGAACTGTTCAGGTTGTCCAATCTAGGTGAAAAGATGAATTCCTCAAGAAGACCACCAATGGCAGCCTTTTGCGTATCGAAAAGAATCATTTCAAAGTCCATCACGTCGGCAGGTTTGACACCGGCTTCGGATGCAATAAGCTCGACAAAGTAAGGGTGATGACGTTCAGTGATGGTCTTGAATGGAGCAAAGTCTTTCTTTTCTGCTCCACTGTCCTTGCTCTCCTCATTGGCCTTGCTACCAGAGCTACCACCGGTGCGATTAAGCTCTGCTTCGATAAGACCAGCAATGGGGAACAATTGTGTCTCCTTGTTAAAAGAGAAGGTCTCCTGGCGATCAAGATGAATAGCCAATGTTGGGATGCGGAGAACTAGCAAACTGGTCAGTGATCAATCGTAATAGTTGAGCAATTATTGTGCATACTTGGACGATCAATCTTGACTAATTTCTGAGCAATGGTGCCATCTGCCGTCCGGACCATTGCCCTACCGGCGACTCCCAAATCGCGATCAAACCCTAGTAGCATTAGCATAAGGCACATGGCTAAGGCTAAAGGAATACGAACAAGTGTGCCAGATACCACCACCGTAAGTCTCAACACCCACTTGAAGGTAGCCTTCGCCACGTTTATTGCTCACAGGCTTGACCCTTAGGACAGGAGAGTCTGTGTGGGCACCAAGCATAGAAATAGGGTTGCCAGGCTATTCGAGAGTCGGATCAATTGCTGTGTCTTGACAAATTGGAAAGTAAACTAGACGACATACCTTCCATTCCTTACCAATGGCAAAAGCCACAAGGGTCGTGTAATTGCGAGTCAAATAATACTTTCCACCTGGTTTACAGGTTGAAGCCCAGGAATCTCTCTCCTGCAAGTTGTCAGTGGCCACAATCAAGCAGCCCCATAGAAAAACTGACCTTGATCTCCTCAAAGCCAGCTTTGGTAAGAAGTTCCTTTGCTGACTGTACAGCATGGAAAGCTAGTCACACATTTAGTTACAGAATTGAACCGAGGCGAAGTTGACAACTTACGAGTCGGCGAAGCGTCGACAAAGGACAAGAAATCCAGAGCCGACTTCTTATCCACCTTTGGATTCATTGTCGAATGCGTCCTGCGTATAATAAAACTAGTAGAACGGAAGAGGCGAAGAGGCGGGGAGATGCATGAGATCATCATAAGGAAGGATGGGGAAAGGCGAGTTGATGTTTTCCTTTGGCGGTCAAGTCGACGGCAATTCCCTTGTGGGGTTTACTTTTCTCCACTTACTTAAGTATACAAAGTAGATCTAACTATATAAGATTTCATTTGTCTAGAATATCCAATATTTTTCGTAGATTCGAATCTTACTAGGAGTGGACATTATATTAAAACATGGAATAATACTAAATGTAATGAATGTATTTTACCAAGTTCTATTCGACATAACTTCTTGTTTGTTTCGTAAGAGGGTACGATAGCTCTTAACCCTAACATCGCACTGAGATCGCATTTCGATATTAGAATATTCACAGAAATATTGATTAAAGATAAGCTTGTTATCGGTAGGCTCAAAGAAAAGTGTTCTGTTTTTGTAACTTAGGTGCTCATCTTTCAAGACAGCACTCTACACTTCCTTCTCAAGCTCTATCCTAATCCTAACTTCTGTGAACTACCTCTAACAAGTCAATTATCATGGATAAACTTCCAAATAAGATTCTTATAGTTATTCTGAATTACGCCATGATGGATCCTCCTAATCACCCTGGTTTCTGCCCTGAGGTTTTTGAGCGTGAATCCCATGAAGCAGGTGGCGAGTAGTCTAAGCAATTCAACACAATAGTATATTAGAATATACTAATAGAAAGCTATTATAAATATAGATCCTATAGGTCTTTCGTTACGCGGATCCGAAAATATCAAAGTTCAGGAATACCACCTGATGGACTGGAACATGGTAAACCTCACATGCAAACGGTTCCGGAACCTTAGAAGAGAGGCTTTCTTCTCTCAGAAACTCATCTTCATGACGGCGTTTCTAAGAAGACTTTAATTATCGCAGCCTATGAGTTTCCCCGCAGAAACAATGGAGATTGCTCGCAGAAACATCAGCAGGATCATCTATTATATGGGTCCCCGAAATCCAGAAGACCCTCTGCCTGACCCAATCGCATATTTCTCACGACTCGATGAATCGAACTACCACATTTACGGATATAACGATTATGGTCCGGTCTCCTTCACTATGGCTCCCGATGGCTTCTAAAGAGGCACACTTGTTCCAGCCAAACCACTGCGCAGGCAGACAGCAAGATTCGAATAGGTAAAAGGTGGAATAGCGCTATGTATAATACGGAGAAGGTTGGGAATTTCTTATTTATAAGAAGGCGTTTTTATGTACTCGGAGACATGGGTTGAAAACGGTGTTAAATGGATGGATGTATTTAAGCAAAGATACCAGAATGATTAGGTTAATGCGACGCCAAGCTGTTGCCCCTTGTTATGCAGATACGCGCTGTTCCCTTGCGCATATAAACAACACACCTTAATTAGGTGATAGACGTGTTTGTATCTCGTATAAAATCTGGATTAATCTGGGAATAGCTCATATAATTCAAATCAACACGATAGAATAAGTAAAAAATCAAGACAAGTGAGTTTCAGAGTAGAAATAGAGAAAAAGAAGATTAAACAATGGAAAACTATGTTCCCGATTAGGAATAGCGTATCCGACGCGTGACTGACGGCGATTCATCCCTCTCCCCCCTTCACTGACCTTCTTCTAATCTGTCCTGCTGTTCGGCCCTGTTCTTTCATTTGTTCAAGTCAAGTCTTCCTGCTATTCCCTAGGTGGTGGTTACGTTCTTCAAATGACATTGGGAAGAGGTTTATTTACTTAATTTCAGTGGTGAGAGAGCTCTTGGTCGCTTATCGCTTTCTCAACCGCTTCCTATTAAGTTCACTTGGATCGGAGCATCAGGATTGGCCGGTTTCTGTTATCGACTTCCCTGCCACATTCTCTACTGTTTCAATTGAATATTTTGACAACAGAACAAACTGTCTATCATCTAACCATTCCTCCACGTCGATCCGTCACCGTCTCGAAACCTATCGCATGAGGTTGCCCTTACTCCAGTAATCTGGATCCTTCCGCCGTTTGATCATTACGAATATCTGGAATATTGAGGAGAATGGCCGACAACAGCCAAGGGTCTGAAGCCGTTGCTGCGAGGACGGCGGTGAGGTCGAATGCGAGATCATCAGAGGGGAATATCAACGCAGCGAACATCGTATCCCCGCCCGGCTCAAGAACACCACCCAGCAGACCCTCAAAGCAAACTCTTTTGTTTTCTGAGCCGTCAAGTAATCGCCAGAAAAGCCGGACTGGATCTGAGCCAGTTGATCCTGATGCACTGGCCCTGGCATTGAAGGAATACGAGGAGGCTGGGCGTCGGCGTGAAAGAACACCTGGAACTAGCCCGAGTCGGAAGAGACAAAGAGTTTATGGGGATAGGTACGATACAACTACCATACTGGGCTAGTTGGCGTGTGAGTGCGCCTCTAACACATAGCTGTAATAGATTCATACCAAACCGCGATGGCCAAGACTTGCAAGCTACATACAACCTGCTCCATGAAGATGGCTGTCCGACAACACCTTCGAAAACCAAAAAGCGCGGTCCACAAACAGAGCTTCATTTTCAAAAGAGTTAGTCTTTGCACTTCACTGTGCTCCTTGCATACTGACATCAATCCCAGCGGAAGAAGCAAACCGGACCTACTCCCGAGTCCTACGGAGCGAGCTTTTTGGGAATACTATTCCTCAGGCCGATTTGGATTCGTTATCACCCGACCCTCTACTCACTCGTACTGGAATCCAGGAAAAGACTCGTTCCCATACTCCACCGTCGCACGTCTCCAACCTTCCACCAGCGAGCATTACCCCATCTACTCCGCACAAAAACCTCTTTAACTATGCATCATCTCGCCCTGGATCATCCAATCCCACTCCCTCGAAAACTCCACGGAGTCAACATGGTCCCAATCTAAACGTCAGGTCGGAACTATATAGCTTATCACCCATCCGTTACGATAGCCAGCGTTTGCTTGAGACGCCGCGCAAGCAACCGAGATATGTTAACAAAGTACCTTTTAAAGTTCTAGATGCGCCGGATCTGCAAGACGACTTCTATTTGAATCTAGTCGATTGGGGTAGCAGTAATGTCCTCGGGGTTGGGCTTGGAAATTCTGTCTATATGTGGAACTCGCAAACTGGGCAGGTTACCAAGCTTTGCGAACTGAGGGATGATACCGTGACAAGCGTCAGCTGGATTCAAAGGGTAAGTGTGATTCCAACGTCGTTTCTCTAACATTTTAAACTAATTGCTTTCTGATTAGGGGACTCATCTTTCTATTGGGACTGGTAAGGGGCTTGTGCAGATTTGGGATGCTGAGCATAGCCGTCGTCTCAGGACGATGATTGGTCATACTAACAGAGTTGGTGCTCTTGCTTGGAATGATCATATTCTCACATCAGGGTCTCGAGATCGCTTGATTTATCATCGTGATGTCCGCTCTCCTGACCAGTATTTGCGCCGACTGTCGGGACATAAGCAAGAGGTGTGCGGGCTCAAGTGGAACACGGAAGATGGCCAGTTAGCTTCTGGTGGAAATGATAACAAGCTGATGGTTTGGGATAAGCTGAACGAGGCGCCGTTGTATCGCTTTTCAGATCATACTGCTGCTGTGAAGGCAATCACTTGGTCTCCTCATCAGCATAATTTACTGGCCTCAGGCGGAGGTACAGCCGATAGAACGATCAAATTTTGGAACACCTCCACCGGGTCAATGATCAAGGAAGTTGACACAGGAAGTCAAGTCTGTAACTTGGCCTGGTCAAAAAATTCAGATGAGATTATCAGCACTCACGGCTACAGCCAAAACCAGATTGTCATTTGGAAATACCCGCGCATGGAACAGGTTGTATCATTGACTGGCCATACTTTCCGTGTTTTATATCTTGCAATGAGTCCAGACGGACAAACCGTAGTCACTGGCGCTGGTGACGAAACTCTACGGTTTTGGAAGATATTTAATAGAAAGGCCGGAAGGGAGAACGGTGAAAGCAGTAGATTGTCCGAATGGGGCACCATTCGCTAGCTGCTCATGTACCAATTAAGCGAGCGGTCTTTGGGCTTCCTAGGTCTGGGTGTGCATTAGACGCGGCGTTATTGGGATTTTATATTGTCAGCCATGAGGTTAACCTTGGAGGGAGGATTCGCATTTGGCGTCTTCGCATTTTATCGGTGTTCAGGCATTTACAGGAACTGAGTGCCGCCGCATTTTTCTTCATGTTTTCACTTCATTGGTCCCTCTTCACTTCTCGTTGTGGTTCTCATTTCACAAGCGCCTTTGGGGTCAATAGGCTCGAGGATGCTGTCCTTAATTGATTCATCGATCTAAGCGGTGGCGCTGGTGGTGTTACTGGGGACCAGCACTGGTGTTGCGATGGATAGGCAGGGGAACTTTTCTCCGGGATGTTTTCTGTTTGATTGCATGATATGTTTTCTTTGCGACTAATGATGCCATGACATTTTATCGATTCCGTCACATTTGACATTTGCGTTGAGTACGTTGCATCTGAGGAGCGTCGAGAATTTATTTAGCTACCATTTTTCCACAATAATGGCAATGAAAAAGCATAGAAGAGAGTTTCGTTTTTGAACCGCTAGTATAATGCTCAATCTAAAGCCTAGTGTTAACGAAGCCCCTACCAGTGAAATATAGCTTATTTCATGGGTTATACACTGAAATACACATGAGCCCTTGCCCTTTCAAAAAAAAAAATGCTATTATAAAACAAACGAAATAAATTATAGAACAAGCCTCCCAGGGTCAACCTGCAAAAGCGTCTTAACCCTCTCCAGAAAGGTCCTAGCCCTCTTCTCCTCTCCAACGGGAACAGTCAAACTGAACACATTAGGCGCAGACCCAACGTCCGGCTCCGGAGCAACTGTCTTTTTAGGAGCACTCTTCTTCCCACTAAGGAAATCGATAATATCTTCCTGAACAGGCTTGCCAGTTTCGACACTAGTCTCAATCTCCACAGCATTCAACTCGGGAATGTACCCACCCCGAGAGGTCGTAACAGCGGGAGCACCAAGAATCTCATCAAAAAGCTCACCCGCACTCTTCTCCTCCAATTTCGACCGCGGAAGACCCTCATTCGCCAATTCCGTCGCACGAGCCAGGAACTCTGAGATCGGAATCGTGGTCCCTAGCTTCTTCTTAAGCTTATACTGAACGCTCAACACAGCCGAAAGCGAGACAGAGACAGCAACCGAGCTCATCGCCGGCGCAGCCTCTACTTCCTTCGCCTCCGCGGCAGCAGCCTCCGCCTTCGGCTCCGGCGCAGGGGCAGGCGCAGCAATCTTGATATTACTCAGATCGAGATGGGAAAGTTTCTCGAGTTGGGTGGCTTGTTTCGAGGGGTAGTCTGCTCCGATTGTCCCGATGTAGGCTAGGACGTCGCCTTTTAGGAGTCGGCCTTTTGGTCCGGAAGCAGGGATCTTGCTAACTTCGGTTTCGGGGATGCCCTTTTGGTGCAGGAGTTGGATTACGGATGGGTAGAGAGGGTAGGCGGGGTTTTGGGTTGTTGTCTTGGAGGCAGAGGTTGATTGGAGTCCTGGTTTGGGTGTTAGTTTATATGAACGAAGTAGAAGCGTGCGATGGGATGGTGGTGCAGAGCAGCTCCTGGACTGGCCGGAGGGGACTTACGTCGGCAAGTGTTGTATACCCTTGGCTGCCTTCTGGCGAGCACAGCTGGGAGTTGACGGGCTGGCCATCCGGATGCCATTTTGAATCAATGGGGAGCGTTGGAAGAGCTCTTAATCGATAGCTTTGAGTCGCGCGGTGATGTCGGAATTGGCGGCGAGGGGAGGATCAGACAGTCAATCAATCAATTAGAACACCACCACGCCAGTAAAGCGCGCAGAATTCTCGATAGATCTCCTGGCTATGAGAATGGAGGTCTGCGATCAAGTGAAGCAGGTCATTGATGGTCGAAAATATTCCGCGGGAAAGTCTGGCGTCAGTTAAGCTGGACGTTCACCGGCTTCCCGGACGGGAATATTTTTCTGCCGTTGATTCTTTGCCTTTTGCTCCTTCGATGCGGTCTTCTCCGTTCGGATCGAACCGAGTGCGATTCTTCTGGGATTGATGTGAGTTTACCTTTGTTTTCCTTGGCTTCCTTTTATTTTTGGGTGTTAGAAATGCAATTGAGCAAAATGGAGCTCATTGTTTGCAGCTTTGATTGAAGCTATCTACTGTAATGTCTGCTAATCAGTCAAACGAATAGAACACGATGTTTCCCAGACAATCTGCCCTGCGAATATTCTCACAGCAGCTCCCAAGATGCTCCCGAATATCTAGACCGCATTACTGCAATCCAGCGTGGAGACATTTCACGTCGAGTGTTCCTCGAACGAAAGGTCCCTCTCCACAAAAGGTCGCCCGGCCACGACCAATGGGGCATCAGCTATTTGAGCGGACGATAGCACAACTGGGAAACAGGGAGCTATTCCGTGCCCCAAACCATCGCCTCTACCTATTCGGTTCCTACAGTTTAGCTCTGCTTGCCTTCGCAATGTCCGGTTACAACGCACACATTACCTTCCAGGATCCCCTGGGGCCACTTCCAACATGGGTGAAGGCATCATCTGCGGTCGTTAGCCTTATCGCGAGTTTCATTGGCACAATGTTAATCCTCAAAACAGGACGTCTGGTAAAGTCAGTCCATACAGTCCGCTCCAACAATCAGACAGTTGTCCGCATTTTCGTGCGACGTATGATTCCGTTCATGAAGCCGATACAGATTGATGCTAAGCCGCTCGAGGTTTCTATCACTAATCAGGTGGTGATGTCCCCCGAGGCCGTCCGCGCTCGTAACGTGCAGCAGAAAAGCCTCCAGACGAGACCGAGCTGGTTTAAGTCCCCTTTGAAGGCTACCAGTAACCTCTCCTGGAGGATATTCAAGACTGCGCGGCAGATTGCTACAGAGGAGGACATCATTACCTTGAAGTTGGATGGCAAAAGGGGTCTCTATAGGATGGATGGGAATGGTACTGTTTCTAGGGAACTTGGGATTTTTGCGGGCGGTGCGCGCGGCTACTAATTCAGTACTGTCTGGATGCTATTTTCCTTCTTGAGCTGTCTAATTATGTGATGTTTTCATTCGGGCTTTGGCGAAGCGTAATCGATTTCTCTCATTGCAACACGCTTGTCATACTTAGCTTCCATGTACATACATTTACCTCGAATATGGTCATTTACGCAGACATGGGATCGAAATGATATCAATTAGAGTGATTCTAGTCCGTATGCAAGTAGGGCTGCCAGTCAGCAATATCTCACGTGACCTCCGGCGCGTGCAACTCGGAGACGCGAACTCAACCATCGCGCCAACCCCTCCAACATCTTCGCTCATTACTCACCGAGATACCATCTTCGCTTTCTTTAAGTCTTGCTCTGTTCAGTCTTACTACACTGCGTACGTCTTGAATTCTACCCCTCCTTTATCGTTGCCGAAAGGCGACAGTGTCGGAAAATGGGGAAGCTCATCCGACTCGAGCTTTTCAGTATGTATTCATCCAAGTCAGCAAGTCGACCAATCGCTAACTCAACAGATTTCAAATCTTACAAGGGCCATCATGTCTTGCTTTTCGGCGATGCCTATTTCACTTCCATCATTGGACCCAATGGGTCCGGGAAGTCGAATTCGTTCGTTCCCCGACCTTACACTACAGGTCTACGCGCTAACACGAACTAGGATGGATGCGATTTCCTTTGTTCTAGGCATTAAATCGTCTCACCTTCGCTCTACGAACCTTCGCGACTTGGTTTACCGTGGCCGCGTCCTGCGCACGTCCAAGGTCGATGGGGAAGCCGCTGCCGGAGACGAGAATGCGCCGAACGGCGAGAATCATGAGGAAGACGGCGCCGATGTCGAAGACTCGCAGGTTGAAGGCGGAGGTAACGAACCGAAGACGGCTTGGGTCATGGCTGTTTACGAGGATGATGCGGGGGAGGAACAGCGTTGGCAACGATCTATCACGAGTCAAGGTGTTAGTGAGTACCGCATTAACAAGAAACCTGTCACAGCTCAACAATATAACGAGGCGTTGGAGGCGGAGAATATCTTGATTAAGGCACGCAATTTCCTGGTCTTCCAGGGTGACGTGGAGGCGATTGCTGCGCAGTCCCCTAGAGATCTGACTCGGTTGATTGAGCAGATTTCTGGAAGTCTCGAGTATAAGGCTGATTATGAGCGGCTGAAGGCTGAGGCTGAGGAGGCTGCTGAGCAACAGACTATTCAGCTTAATCGGCGCAGGGGTATCAATTCTGAGATTAAGCAGTACCAAGAACAGAAGCGGGAGGCGGATAACTATGTCAGAAAGGTGGAGGAGAGGGACCATGCTGTTATCACCCATATTCTGTGGAAGCTTTTCCATTTCCAGCGTTTGATTGATGAGTCTTCTGCCGACATTCAGAAATACCAGGATGAACTCAAGGAATATCGCCGTGGTGTTGAGTCCTATGAGAAGAATGTTGAAGATGCGAAAAAGGAGCACGCCAAGGTTGGCAGGGACGTATCAAAGGCTGAAAAGAATATATTGAAAAAAGAGAAGGAAATTGAAGAGGCGAATAATTCCTTGGTTCCGGTTGATGAGAAAGTCGATATCACCAAGAAGAAGGTTGACAGATATACGTCGCGCATTTCCGATATTCGGAAAGAGCAGGATTCTCAGTCCGCCAATGCGAAGAAACTCGAAAAGGAACTGAAGGTCATTCAGAAAGCTCAGGCTCAGTGGGAGGCCGAATGGCAAGCGGCACTGAGCAAACAGGGCCGGCAGCTGAACGAAGCCGATCAACGAGAATATAACAAGCTTAAAGAAGAGGTCAATAAGCGGTCTTCTGCAGAGCAGTTGAATCTTGATCATATGCGACGCCAGAGGAAAACGGAAGCCGAATCCGTTAACAGCCTTAAGAGCAAATTTGAGAGCACGGAATGGCAGCTGAAGAACCTTGAGTCAGATGCACAGTCTATGAATGAAACGAAGTCGTCCATCAAGGATACAATTAAAACTTCGTCCAAGGATATCGAGAACAAGAAGAAAGAGTTGAACGCCCTTACCTCCGAGCGCCTACGTGTGTCACAGATGAGGACGGAACTTGAAGAGAAGCTTCAGGTGGTACTCAGGAGACTTCTCGAGGCTGATGATGGAAAGAAGCGAAATGAAAAAGAACTCCGGGCCAAGGAACTTATTTCGACTCTGAAACGTATTTTCCCTGGTGTTAAAGGTCGAGTCAGTGACCTGTGCAAACCCAAACAGAAGAAATATGCGGAGGCAGTCAGCACCGTCCTTGGTCGCCACTTTGACTCCATCGTAGTTGACAACGAGAAGACTGCTAAAGAATGTATCCAGCATCTTCGCGATCAGAGAGCCGGCCAGGCGACCTTCATTCCATTGGAGACCATCCAGGTAAAGGCATTCAACTCGAACTTGAAAGGTATGCACAGGGGAATGCGCCTGGCAATTGAAACTGTGGACTACGATGAATCCGTTTCTAGGGCTATTACATACGCTTGCGGAAATGCAATTGTGTGCGACGACCTGCCTACAGCCAAATACCTTTGCTACGAGAGAAATGTAGATGCAAAGGCGGTTACTCTAGACGGCACCGTAATTCACAAGGGAGGTCTTATGACTGGTGGCCGTGGTCCTCAGCAGAACTCGAAGCGGTGGGAAGACTCCGAGGTCGAGAATATGTTCAAGCTCAAAGACAAACTTTTGGCTGATCTCGCCAATTTACCTAAAAGCCATCGTCGCGGCACTGAGGAAGAGACACTGCAGGGAGAATTGGTTGGCCTTGAGCAGCGTCTTGCGTATGCCAAGGAGGAGGAGAAGGCCCTCGGCAGGAACCTAGAAAGCAAGCGTAGCGAGTTAGATTTCGTCAAGCGCCAGCTTAAAGAAGTGAAACCAAAGTACGAGAAGAGTCAGAAGGCCCTCGAAGAGCTTGACGATATGATCACGAAGTCTCAGGAATCTGTCAGCCAGGTTGAAGATGAAGTCTACCGCCAGTTCTGTCGCCGCCTTGGATATGACAATATTCGTGAATATGAAGTCCAGCAGGGTTCATTGCAAGAAGAGGCAGCCCAGAAGAAGCTTGAGTTCACTACGCAAAAGAGTCGGATTGAGAACCAGCTTAGCTTTGAGAAGCAACGATTGGAGACTACCCGTGAGCGTATCAGTGCGCTTGAGGCCCAGCATGAACGTGATATGAACTTAATCCGGGAACTCAACGCCGAACAAGAGAGGATCCGTACGCAATTGGATGAATTCAATGCGGAACTCGATATTCTTCGTGAGAGCCTCGAACGACAGAAAGAGGTTTATGCTCAAACTTCTGAAAACCTCTCGCAACAACGTAGGGAGCTGCAGAAGCGTAGCAAGAACGTCGAAGGTACTTTGAAGAATGTCAATGCTTCAGAGGCTGAGATTCAGCGCAATTCATCCAGTCGATATGCTCTGCTTAGACGCTGCAAACTTGAAAATATTGATGTTCCTCTGACGGAAAACTCCAACTCCCTCGATCAACTTCCCATTGATGATCTTGTTCAGGCGGCTGATCCGGATGCAATGGATGTCGATGAGGATGCTTCTGGCGGTGGTCAAGGTGTACAGGATTATGGAATTGAGGTAGACTTTGATTCTCTTGGAGAAACTCTCAAGGAGGTAAGTATTAACATGTTGGGGTTTATGATATGTATACTCATTTTTACCAGGAGTCGGATGATAAACTCGAGGAGGAATTACTTGAAAAGGTCAGGAGCATTAATAGCGAGCTTGACAAGATGGCGCCAAACACACGTGCAATGGAACGTCTCGAAAGCGTGGAGAACAAGCTCCGAGCCACAGAAAAGGAATTCGACCAAGCCCGGAAGCATGCACGGAAGACGAAGGACGATTTCGACGAGGTGATGCGAAAGCGATCAGACTTGTTCAACAAAGCCTTTGCTCATATATCTGAACAAATTGGCCCCATCTACCGTGAACTTACACGAAGTGCCAATTACCCGTTGGGCGGCCAAGCGTAAGTTCCTCCCAATTAGCAAACCACTACACCAGCTAACCCACTATCCAATAGCTACCTGGACATCGAAGACTCCGACGAGCCCTATCTGGACGGCATAAAGTACCACGCCATGCCACCCCTAAAGCGCTTCCGAGACATGGAACACCTCTCCGGAGGCGAGAAGACCATGGCCGCTCTTGCGCTACTCTTCGCAATCCACTCATATCAGCCATCCCCATTCTTCGTACTCGATGAAGTCGATGCTGCTCTGGACAATACAAACGTCGCCCGGATTGCCAATTACATGCATAGCCATGCGGCTCCAGGCATGCAGTTTATTGTTATTAGTTTGAAGGCTGGCCTCTTCCAGAACAGTGAGGCTTTGGTTGGTGTTTACAGAGACCAATCGGAGAACAGCAGCAAGTCTTTGACACTTGATGTAAGTTTTTCTTTGGGTGTTGGATTTTCGGATCATGCTGACTGACTTGTCTAGCTTCGGAACTATCAATAATTGCGGGATTGAGACTCAAGTTGTGTCTTTCTCTTATAGCATCTTTGTATGTATGTGTAGAACGGGACGTTGCTTAGTTATTTACTATGGATGGCTTTTATTGTTGCAGCGGTTTAATGCTATGGCAAGGAATGGTAATTCAATTTCTTCTCTATAAGTACTCTGATCCTGTAGTACTACAAGATGTGTAGAAAACGCTTGAAATAGGCTTCAGAGACTAATCCTATGGGCATATATATATTTCAGTTTTATGGTCATTCTCTCTTGGAAATATATAATGGCTCCATTACATCGGCCAGCTTCTTATCACCACCTTCTATACTCCAATCCTTATTCAAATTATGAACAATAGCCTTTGATTTACTTGAGATCCTTCAACCAAGCAAGCCCGACCAAACAATACAACAGGCTAGGTACAAAACCACCTAAATATTCAAGATAGCACCACTCGAATATGGCACCTCAATCTTCACCAGCCCCTGACCATCCACCTGGACAGTCTCTCCAACCGTAACATTGTGCATCCTAACCGGCTTACCAGCCTCCAGCTCATAATTATAAGACCAACCGTCCCAAGTAACCCCCGAAAGCGCATTACTCCCATTCGCCATAAGCCTCTGAACCTCGAGCTCCCCATTCGCCCCGGGGATCTTAAACTCATACTTCTTACTCGGCCTCGTCATCTCAGGCTCAGAAACCGAATAATTAAATTCCCTCATATTCACAACAGCAATCCTCGCCAACTTCCCAGCCACATATGCCGCATACGCCGCCTCCATCTCTTCTTCCAGCGGAAGATTAACAATCCGTACATCGTCTCCACCTCGCATCATAGCAGCTACCATCGCATTACCGTAGTACGGAGCCTTGGTGCCGATAGTTGTCTTCTTGGTTTCGATAGGCTGCCACGCGGCGTAGCGGTAGTCGAGACCTTGGTGCATGTGTGTACGTCGAATGTCCTGGGACGCACAGTAGAGGTTGAAATCTACACCCCACAGCGAAGCGCCGAACGAGTTCGAGAGTCCCGGGGCGCCTTGGTTATACAGCGAGTTCATTTCCCCGAGTATGTAGGGGATATCTGGGGTTAGGTTCTCAGAGTTCAGGATGCGGGTGACGTTAAGGTGTTGCGCTACTTTGTTGACCACCGCTGTGTGGTTCATTAGGGTTTTTTGGAGCGTTACGCCTGGTTCGTCGGCGCCGCCCATGTAGCTGTTTACGTTAGTGGTCGTTTCTAACATGTGCGATGGGAAGAGAGGTAGGTATACTTATGAGCCGAATCAAGAGCAATATTCTCATGCTTATTCAACCCATCCCTCCAAACAGTAACCGGATTAAGGCCATCACTTCCCAAATTCGCCAATGAGGGAGCAATATATTTCCTTCCGGACATGTATCTCGGACAACTCTCCTCCATCTTCTTTCTGATATCCGTCGTTTTCTTTAACCACTCGTCCACATAATCCTGATCAGACCACGTTCCCGGTCTCCTTGTCCCGCGATCAGTAGTGGTGAATTGATCCGGCTCGTTGCCCAACTCCCAGTATTCGAGTTTTCCACCTTGTAGGGCCTTGCATGCGAGTGTTGCTGTAGCGAGGAGACTTTCCATCCCTTCGGACCCGTTCTGACCCATGTTGAACCCGTGGATGAACTTTGTGTCTGGGAATGTGGAGTAGGATTCGAAGTAGGAGGTGCCGATGTTTAGGTAGCGTGGGTAGTCCGGGGCTATGGAGGGGATTATGGTCATGCTTCTGGCTGTTTCGAGGGTTGGGTCGTAGACTGCGTAATCTCTGGTTTTGGTTAGTGAGAGGGCTTACTTGTACTAGATATATTTTATGTAGGACGCTGAGACGAGTATAGACGTACTGTGTATTGCCACCAACCCGAACAATAGGTCTCGCGCCTTGGAGATCTCCAAGGTTTTCGAGAAGATGGTTTGAAAAGTGGTTTGGATGCGATTTATTTCCTAGCCAGTCATCAGCATAGCTCGTTTCGGATATCGTACAGCAAAAGACGCAAATTATTTACATACCGGCAAAGTCAGGAAACCAAGCAAACTCAATTGAGAAAGAGACAAAAGGCTGTAAAACGGGCTTTCCAGCATGGTGCGGGACTTTGCTATGTACAAGTACTGCATGGTTGGTATCACTATTGCCATTGGCAGGAAATGCCATAGCTGCCGCGGCAGCTCCTAAATGTATGGCAGCATCATACTACAAAGTGTGTGTGGCCTGTCAATGAAAGTGCTATTCAAAATCCAGCGAGTACGAGAGTCTTTATTTATCTTAAATCGGGTATTGAATCCATCATGATGTCAAAGCGACAGATCCACTATTCCCTGGATATCCTAGCGAGAGTAAACACATTGGAGCGAAATTAATGGGAAAATTCTCCGGATTGGCATTGAGTGTGGAGGGTTGGAGGATGATGTTGCATTTATCTTGACTGGAGACTTTTGAGAGATTCTTAGTGGATGTTTGGTAGGGTGCCTGGTGTCGGCTATTGAGGAGCAGTGTTTATTGGGGATTTGAGAGGGGGATCGGCATTTATTCAGTATTGTAGAAGGCTAGGAATGAGCTAGTAGGGCTTCTGTTGGAAGTAAATGGTTTCTCCGCATGGAGATGTTGCAATCGGTTCGGCTGGTGCCGATCTGCTAGTGGGATCATAACCTGTAAAGGGTTAGTCGTTGTTCTTGTCCTAGAGTATCATACCAGAAACATACTTCATTAGTGCTGTAAGAGGCAATTGTAGATATCGCTGAAAATTAAGAATCCCCTTATAAATGCCCATATCGCGGTCAGTTACTTGACTTGACGACTGGTGGATAGTACCAAAAAGCCACTGCAGCATGCTCTTCATGCGTTAACAGAACTCTGTTGCGACAGGGAAGATAATTCAAGTGAAGCTCCCGATACCAAGGGAGCCTCATCTCCCTCAGCCGCCTGCGTGCATCGCGTACTATTATCTTTTCTTGGTGGTAAACCAGGTCTTGTCCAATGACAGAGACCTGGCCAACACCACGGAAAAGCAAAGCAACTTGCACAATATAATCAGAGCATGCTTCAGTGCTCTGCTGGTTAACAGCAGGGATAGTGGTGCTAGAAGTTACCATAACCCGGACACTCTCCAGTTTTGGAAGAGCCGAGAGTAATCTGGTTACTGTTACCTGTTCATGCTTCAACTGGCTCGGAACTTGGGTCATGAAGACTAGATGTCGGATCTCACGCAATGAGAAGAATTCAAGCTGGTCAGGAAACTGGAGCGAGTCTGCAACAAGATGCCAGCTAAAGGAGAAGAATGCAAAGCTGGTAAACAGTATCTCCTGAACCTCCCTGCGAATCTGTTTGTTTACGCAGAGAAGCTTAGTGGCACCCGGCGCAGCAACAAAACTCCAAAATCGCTTCCGAGATGGCGAGAGTATAGAATTGTACAGACCAAAAACCCTGCGATCAAGCCAGTAGTCATGGGGGGTGGTAATGGCGAGGTTGAGAATCTTAGTACGCAGATCGACTGGAAGATTCAAGAAATGACTTGGCTGAGGATTATTTGGAGGTGCATGTCCCAGTGTATTGGATGATAAATTGCTATTTGACGCAGCCTGCACCTTGGTAGAGTCGACCATTATGGCGAGTTCAGTGGGATAAAGAAAGGAGAAAGATCCTGAAGGTTGATCGAGGGAGACAAGGATGTTCTATTTTCTTCTTAACGCGGCTGGGTAGGAGTGAAGTAAAGTCAACTAATGCTCAATAAATCACTTATGGAATGGTGGTAGAAGTGATCAACAAGGTAAGGAACGACGGTGGTTTGCAAAGTTGCAAAGATCAGGTACTCAGGTACTAGTAATATGAGGTCCCCGTAGGCACTAGGACCTAGGTCTGTTGCAAAAAGTAACAGGTAGTCACACATGTTTGTTTACTTGTAAACCCTTCGGGATGCTTAATGTTGCATGTCTATGGAGAATCCGAAGTTGTTAGAGGTTCAGTTAGAAGCTATACAGGTCTACAATCTTAGGATAGGGCTATTCTTCTTCGTAATCGGAGGAAACATTCTCCGAAATCCGTGTTTGGGGTTTGTGATATCACGTGATGAAGCAATTGCAGACAGAATGACTCACCGCCTCAGTGACCGCCAATTGCCATGTGATGGACGAGCACCAGCCAATGGAGAGCTCGGGCCAAAGCACAGGCAAAACATCTGGCTATTGTTTTCGATCGTGATAAACCAATGTCGCTGGTCTGTGTTATTCCTTGAGGAGATCCATTGCTGTTGACCTTATCTACAGGTAGGTTCTTTATAAAACGTCATCTCTTTACCCCGCTTTGCTTTTCTGCCTTTGTTTACTTATCCCTCGTGCGGTCGTTTCAGCCAGCCATCAACATGAGAATGCTAACGTTGATACGATTTCTTAGTTGCCCTATTCCTAATAGGAGTGGTGACCCGACCATATTCCATTTTCAACAAAAGCTATTGGCGGAAGACGCTGTATACCATCAAAGGAAGAAGTCTGATACTACCATGTCTGACGATTCGGTTCAGTCCAAGGTAATCGGTTTGGATGAGGATGTCGTTGACACGGATGGGTTTTTCTCGCCGCCAGGGTCGCCCGGGAAATCATCTCGGAGTCCGTCCTTTGCAAACAGTAGCTCCTATCATGAAGATCTGGAGACCTTCCCGTCGCTCGACAAGCTCAGCATACTTGACTTGTTTGATAGCTTCTCATTGACCGAGAAACTCGAAAAATGGCAACAAGCTTTGCATTTGCAGAGGCAAAAAGTTGTAAAGCAACGCGAGAAGCTGAAGTCGACCTCAGTGAATGCGAAGGATCGAGTAATGGGAGAATGGAAGAAACGGGTTCCCACCGCAGAAGAGCAATTAGACAAGTACCGGCAACGCATGAAACACGGTGTCGAACGCCTTGGAGAGCGGTGGAATGACACCGCTAATGTGACTCTCCGAGAGAAGATCTCGTTCATTGCGGGTGTTGTCAACATTTTTATCTGCGGGTATCTCATTGGCGCATACCCAGACTACTTTTATATCTGGTATTCGGTTCAGCTGGCGTCCTTCATGCCAATTCGATATTACCTGTACCACAAGAAGGGGTATCACTATTTCCTGGCAGATCTCTGCTATTTCGTCAATCTTCTGTGTATCCTGAGCATTTGGGTCTTTCCACAGTCTAAGAGGCTGTTTATTAGCGCATTTTGTCTCACGTTTGGGAATAATGCAATTGCCATCGCATTATGGAGGAACTCCTTGGTCTTCCATAGTCATGACAAAGTCGTCAGGTATGTTGATTCGTTTGTGGCTCTACTCTTGCTGATGAGATTCAAGTGTTTTCATTCATATTATGCCACCGGCAGCGTTGCACTGTATTGTCCACTTGACACCTCCTGAGAGGCTCTTGGAAAGGTTCCCTGCAGTCTACAACATCAAGTTCAGTGATCCTGGATCTCCAGAGCATTATTCCCTTGGCTCTATGATCATCTGGGCCACTCTACCATACATAGTGTGGCAGATTGCGTATCACTTTCTCATTACAGTGCGCAGAGCTGACAAAATTGCCGCCGGACGTCCAACGAGCTTTACCTGGCTTCGGAAGTCATACGCGAAGACTTGGATTGGCAAGATTGTTCTGAGTCTTCCAGAGTCGTTACAGGAGCCTGCCTTTATGATGATTCAATACAGTTATGCGATGCTGACGATGATTCCATGCCCCATATGGTTTTGGTACCACTGGGCCTGTTCCGCCTTTCTGGTGACCATGTTTGTTTGGAGTGTCCACAACGGGGCAACCTACTACATTGACATTTTTGGAAAACGCTTCCAGAAGGAACTGGAGGAGTTGAAGAAGGATGTAGCCCGGTGGCAGTCTTCCCCAGAAAGCTCTACGAGCCCTCTCATGGAGGCTAATAACGCATCATCGGGAGGAGCTCAAGTTCTTGAGACGTCGGGTGAGTCTGACAAGGCTACCCTTGATCAGATCCCTCCTCTCGACTCCGCTACGATGTCTACTGGCATTCAGGACCTGAACCATCCGGAAGATAGTACAGTTCGGGACCGGAGATAGCTATTTTATTTCAATTTGAGTTAACGATACCCTACTACATATTGATTTTTTTGTCCTGGTTTTTGTTTTGATATTTATATTGCTGGCGTCTATCAGAATGTGTTCGTTCTGTTTTATTGATATACAGATCTTATCCGAGATATTATAATGAACGCTATTGCATCTTTAGACCAGTTAATCCCGTACCTAGTACCTAGCAAGCAAAAATCTACGAGAACCCGGGCGCCGTTCCTTCCTATTCTTATCTTTCTTTCCTTCTGATGCCACACCCTCATGTTGCTCGGTAAGTTAATTAGCGACTACATATATTAGTGTCCCATTAAAAGCATTCTTCTATAGGCGTTTGAAATGCCCTAACTAAGACTAGAGTAGCTCTACGCTAATGACTTTCTCGACCCTGACGCTTGCACTCCTATATCAACATGGTGGTTATAAGATCTTAGCATTATTATTAAGCGGTTAATTCGGGGGATTCGGGATATTGCTATCATTGTTTCCCTTAACTATTTACTCTACAAGATCGGTCCTATCTAAGCTACCTTGGGATTTATCGGTTATTACCTATTACTTTCAATTATTCCATCAAGCTTTTCCATATAAAGCTGTAGCAATAGCACCATCTTGTGTATTATCCTTCCCGTTGCGTCCTAACAAGACTATAAGAGAATATCTTATATTTCTGAAATACGAAACAAACCAAGTTACCAAAATGCCTTTAGGTATAGAAGAGCTAGCGTTTCTAATATAGACTGAAAGAGGCGAAGACGATCTACTTTTGTCAAACTGCTAAAGAGCTCTCATCTATTGAATGGTAGATAAGATGTTCATATTATGGGAGGTCTGAATTTTTTAATAATATTCAGGAGTTAAATACACATAATCAGATCTATATTATCCAACATGTCATGTAGTAAAAGAAGCGAAATACTGAACTATGAAGGTAAGAGTGATGAAACCCTATAACAACTAATTAAAGCATCACTTGCGCTTTGCCTTTAGCAGGACCCCGATTGCATCCTTCACTTTTTTAATAAGTTTGTCTTTGGCTTCACCTGGTATAGAGTTCCAAGTTTTATCTGTCACATTCGCTAGGGTGAAGTCCTCTGGGGGGCTTGTTTTCTGCACATTCTTCAGTTTTTCTATAGCTGCTGTCCCAGCAACCGCAAGGAACGGCCCAACATAGGGCACTAGGGAGGCCGCCATGCATAGAACACTCAGAACTATCTCTGCGCCCATACCAAGCTCGGATGAGGTTTCTTCCACGAGATTCATTTGCTCGACCCTGCTGAGATAATCAGCGTAGGGCTTTCCGTTGACGCTCACCCAGATCTGCTCCTGCGGATACATCCACTCAGTACTGTGCACCCTCCGTTTAGCAGAGATATCTTGGCTATCAGCAATATAGATTGTGTCATGTGGAGATGCCTCTCGGTTGGTGGCTACCAAGAAGCTCTGTTCAATGAACTTTGGGATATTGATAATCAAACTTTTGTCCGTGCTGTAGGCTCCTATCTTTTCCTTTTTCTCGAGCGTGATTGTTGTTGCAGTCTGTCTTGTTACGTTCGCCAGGTCAACCTTTGGCCAATCAAATAACTTGGACAGGGCTTTCTCCAGCATCAAAGGGGCAGCGTAGACGAGGCTTCTTTCTTTTTGCTCGACAAAGCTAATTTTAGCATAGGCTGCGTCGTCTGGACAGTCTTTGTTGTATACATATCGAGCGGGAAAATATAAGGCGCGTACTCCCTTGTTCAGATCTATCCAGAAGGTATCCCATTTGGCTAAACCTCCTGGAATGGGCAAAGCTACGATCTGAACAAGCGTGTCTTTGGTAAATTCACGTACGCTGCCGCAATTGATATCGATATATTCGCTTTCAACGCTCACGTCGAAGATATCATCCTTATTCCCATATCCGTAAGCGATAGTCTCATATCCAGCCCAGATATTCATTAGGTCACTACCCATCCATACATCCTGTTTCCAACGCGCTCGTACATGTTTAGGCGCGTTCGGGTCATCAGCCAATTTAGGGGTCAACTCAGCAAGGACGATATCGTTGAATCCGAAACACCATTCGTTCTTGCTTGCATACCGCTGTGTTTTTTCAGGAGGCTCGCCTTCGTTGACATAATTCGCATTAATCAACCCATCGCCCTCGTTGGTGCAAGAGAAGTAGCTCCTTGGAACCTGATCGATACCGAGCTTGATAACCATTTTTAACACTGAGCAGGTTACTGTAAGGGATTAAGGATTTGATATATTGAGGGAAAACGAAGATAATAGAAAATCTGCTATCCTATATGCCACTCTGAGTAGTGTAATTTCCTCTTATATTTATACCATGTGCCGTACTGCTTCGAGATCCCAGGTATTAATGTAGCTCTGTTGGTACCTAGTAGAAGACTTTAGAACGGTTTACGCCATTATAAACTCTATCCAGTTAAAATAGTTGGAATACTATTCCGCCAGGGCGTTATCTAAATAGTCCCACCATAAAAGTTTCCGGATGTTTCAACGGAATACTCTACCGATCTCTTCTAATATAGTCAAGAGGGATCTTATCCCTATCTATTCTCTTGGATCTAATGTGCTTGAATCAACGATATCACTATTATACCTACGATTTTAAGATGCAATGTTTGAAATCCTCCGGGAAATTCCACACCCAAATATGCCCTCCTACTATGGCTGGTAAGAACCTCGCGATTGGGTTTCTAAGGGATTATTTGCTGCTGATACTGTAATATTATGACCGACTCCAAGTCCTTCTATCCCTACCAAGCAAAAATCTACGAGCACCCAGACACCTTCCCTTCCTATTCTAGTAGGTAGGCAGTGCTGCTCTAAGATCATGCGACTAACTAGGTATACTTGAGTATTTGTTCAACCATAACTACATTCTTGCTCGCGCATTAGTAGCAGGACTTTAGTCGTGAGCTCTATTTTAGCAAGTGTTTTATATGGTTTATATATGAACCAGTTTTCCAGATGCATGTTCGATTGTCTTTCTGCCCGAACTCTAATCAACTATAATGCGATGTCAGAATGCAAATTCAATGCATCTTTTAAGTTCAAACGGAAAAAGTCGCCCTGAGTGGAAGTTCCCTTGAGCTGCTGCCAACAAACACTGTCTTGGGGTGCTCACTAATAACCCAGTTCTGGCTCACAGTGTCCCAGTTGGCCAAATCACGGCGAGTAAGGTCGAATGTAAACTGTGCCGACATGCCTGGCGGGATCATCTGCTTGTCAAACCCGCGAAGCTGAACTTTGGCATCTTCTGGCCCCCCGAGACTGACATACATCTGGGCAACCTCCTTACCGGCTACATCACCAGTGTTAGTAACGGTCGCACTGACCTGGTACAAAACTTCGTATAGGTTTGGGTTACCACCAGGGCCGCCTCCTGCCGCGGGTAGCGACCGCGACGAGCCGTCAAGTGCTTTCGGGGGCAGGAATTCCGAGGCATTCTGGCCGTAGTCGGAAGACTGCGATGCGGCATCACCGGAATCATTGGTAATAAAGGGGTATATGTGCTTCCTGACGTAGCGCCATGCGGAAGGGAATATGTAATCGGCCAGGCTTGTGCTGAAATTACCAAACTCCGGAGCAGCAATGGTTCTGCCGTTTTCGTTCGAGATGTGATGGGGAATACCTTTATCAGGATGAACTTTTGTTACTATGATATTGGAGTATTCAAAGGTCGTATAACTCAGCCCGTAGCCGAACTCGTAGACGGGCGTGATATTATTCTTGTCTAGGCCGAAGTAATCGATAAAGATACCCTCTTCGAAATCAAGCTGCGGCGCACCGTCTCCGTTGTTTGGACGGTAAAGGACATCGGGGAATTGAGAACGATTGGAGCCCCAGCTGAAAGGTGATTTCCCTGATGGATTCACTTTCCCATACAGGACGTCCACAATAGCATTGCCAGACTGCTCGCCGGGGCCACCAGCCCACACGATAGCAGTAACATTGGGGTTTTTCTTCCACTCGTCGATAATGACAGAGCCTGTGGAATGAATGACGACGACAGTGCTAGGGCACACGGAGGAGATGTTCCGAATCAACTCATCGCCATTGTGCCAGAGAGCCAAATTGTTACGATCACCTTCGGCCCCCTCAACAACGGCATAACCTTCTCCGGAAGGGGCATTAACGAAGACGATTGAAGTCGTGTCAGCAAAGTCAAAGGAGGTTGAACTCTCTTGTGTGTCAATATTACTGACATAGAAGCTGTCTTTGGGGATAGACTGGTACGCAGTACCGTCCTGAACGGTCTGAGACATAAGGGCATTGTCTGGTGTGATGAGGTAGGGAAAATTTGCTGCGCCAGAACCCCAACCCATGGCGAAGGTGCCGTTATCACATGCACGGTCAACGCATCCATTAGGACCGTTCAAGTTGGAGCCACTATCAGAACCAAATACGGCCAGTTTCTTTGGCTTCTTCAATGGAAGCGTCCCGTCCGTATTCTTCAGCAATACGACACCATCAGCAGCAATCTCACGCACTAGCTTCGCATGGTCAGAGCGCACATCAACATGCCAATTAATCTGCTGAATGCCTTCGCCAACGGCAAAGTGAATAGGACCGTAGGTTTGGAGCGACCAAGAATCAAAATTTGGCGCCGGGTCTTGACCAACTTCCCTGCCGACTTTGAAATAAGCGGCCATGATCCTCATGGCCATGTCGTCAATGCGCCACTCAGGAACAGTGCCGTTGACCACGGCCAAGGTAAGGTTAGGGCCGAAGTAAGCACTGCCGCTCGTGAATTCAATACTGCCCGGCATATCCATATCGAGGCCAGCCATGGCACTTGATACACCACTGTCCGAGGACGGCCAGTCAGTTACGACAAAGCCCTGGAACCCGAGTTCATCCTTTAAGAGGCCGTTCAGAATTTTCGAGTTTTGACACGCGTACGAATTGTTGACCAGGTTATATGAGCACATCACGGATCCAACACCGGCACGGACTGCGTCAGCGAATGGCCAAAGGTACAATTCGTGCATGGCCTTGTCATCGATATTGGAAGAGTAGGCTTTGGTGATGTTGTAGCCATATTCCACGGCCTCCGATGCTATTCGGAAGTGTTCTACAGGGTGGGTTAAAGCGTGCCTCGACCGGGGTAGGGGTCAACAAAACCACAAGAAGGGGCAAACCACACGCTTACCTTGCTCATAGCCAATAAAATGCTTCACACACGCAACAACACCAGCATCCTGAATACCGCGAATAGTCTCCGCTGTCGCAACGCCTGTCAGGACAGGGTCAGGTGAGAAACCCTCCCAGTTACGGCCCCCTTCAGGGAAGCGGCCCAGGGGACCACAAACCGGCCCTAGCTGTATAATGCTCCCCTTTTGCCTGTGCTCTTGGCCCATGGCCAAGCCGCGCTCGTATATAAGGTGGCGGTCCCACGTGGCGGCTGCAGTCTGAGCAGTGGGGAAAACCGTATTGTAGTCCGTCAGACGGACACCGTTAGGCGAGTCCTGCAGGCACATTCCGCGAAGGCCGAGGCGAGGGACGGCGCCAGTCTCACCGACGCATTGACCTTGTTTCTATCTGGTACGATGCATTTAGATGGGTTTCATAACAGGTCGGTGGAGACAGGCCACTTACCCAATTCCCGTGGTCAAGTTGACTTTCTCTAGCAAAGTCATTTGTGACACGAAGTGCTTCGCCTTTGCATAGGCATCCTCCCAACCTACACTCTCAGGGTTCATCCATGGTGATGGATAGTGCGGTGGTGAAAAGACAAGATTGTCCTTTTGATTGACCTGTTTAAGTGATATTGTAAGCATAAATTTACACCAGGCAAAGGAGAGAAAATGGAAGTACCGGGCCCGCGCCGGCAAGTCCAGTAGCCAGCAACAGGGGAGCAATCGGTGAGATCCTCATTGCTCTGGAGACGAAGATGCGTCTATGGTAGGCAATATCCTAGGATACCCCCTAATGCTGGATGGTCTCCGTCCTTTTATAGACGTCCTGATCGCCCAACTCTCAGTCGCATTCCATAAAGTTACTACCGGTTCCACTCATCTGTTCCTACCGAATGTAGAAACGCCGGGGAATCGGGGATTAGCCAAGCTTGTGGACCGTGTTTGCAACTAATAGGGTTGGTTGTGTGTCCGATTCGGAAACTTCCTCAAACTGTATTCTCCATAGTAAAAGCGTGTATGGGTATATCTACAGCTAGGAGGATCTACCCCACAGTATCCATAATGTCGTTGTCGGCCGCATCCATAAATCCTTCCCATCTCTGCATTAAGAAGTGCTGCGAGCGGTCAATGAAATTCAACGGTAGCCACATCTCTATCAACCTGCGATGATAACGGCAAAGCTGGAGAATATCTCTTGAAACTATTAAAGTCCGCTACCTGGCTGCTTTCCGTTTAGCCGTACTGCGAGGACAGGTGCAACGATAGCAAGCTGCTTCGTCGGATTCTGCCAAGTATACTTTTCCAGGCAATATTAATAATACATGACACCTAAGAGACGGTAATTCTACCACTACACCCAGTGAGATCCTTTGGGGAGCGGAGAGAATGAAGGAAGATCATCGTGTCCGGAGCGAAAGTGGATGATAAGGATGCAGGCGGAATAAGCGGTAGTGGGAAGAATTTAACAGTCTATTTAACAGTTTAGCCTGGCATCACTGTTGAGAATGACGTAAAATACCAGACTTTAGGACTTAGCAGGTACTCCATTCTGACTGCTTAAGCCTAGGCTCACACTGTAAACGTATGGACTTTTACCTATATTTTCTGCCATTTATCCTCAGGATTAGGGCTCAGTAGTCATATAATCACGTACAAGGTAGAGACGAAACTAACAGCCACTTTAAACTAATACTCGTTTTAATATGCCTGTCCAAATTTAGAACTCCGAAATACTGTAATCTCGCATGTCCGCATATATACTAAACATGTCAGATCTATGAGGCGCTAAATGAAAGCCAAGGCCAATGCATTCTGTAGCTACAAATACACAGGAAGTGTGGAGAAACGTCCATAGCGCAAGCGAAGTTAGGCGTCTGGATATGTTAAACTATTCAATATACCAAAATTGTGGTTACTTGCTTTTGACAGACTGGGACATGTGTTGGCTAGCACTCTGCTACTAATGTCCCTCAGCCGTATTCTCCTTCCAAGCTCGGTACACGATTCGATGTCCGTATTTCTCACCCTGTTTAAGTAGAACCATACCTTTCCAGGCCTCCACTTGAGGAGCATTTACATAACGACACGGCTCAACACAAAATGCGCTTCTAGACCCCCTAGCTGCCACTCGCTCGACTTCAGGGACATTGGTGTTCTCACCCGTGTAGAATTGAAATGCAGGTTCTGTACCTAAAACTTCCAGGTGAATACCCGAGTCTGGGTGATAGGCCTGGACCATATTCTGCAAGGGAAGACGAGAGGAGTTTAGAGGAACGGTCTCTGGTTTCTCGTTCGTGATGAAACAGTGGTCGATCACAGGCATTTTATCGCCAAGTCTAAACGCTTCGTTCGTCTTCAGACTAGGAAATGGTTTGGGTCCCGAGACAGGGATATTTTCCTGGTCCACCGGTAGATGCTGTGTAGTGCATAGATTGATACGGGTCCCTGTAATCGTTGAGGAACCGGTGAGATTGAAGTAGCTGTTCAATGCGGAGGATGTTATCAGACTTGGGGTCTTCATGGATAGATAAATAGAGCAAACTCACGAATGGTTTGTCATGTTAATCACAGTCTCTTCCACCTGTCCAACGAGCTCTGCTTCGTAGTATAGCTCCAACACGCTCACCCTTTCGCCTCTTGATGTGACTTGCCAACCAGCAGTATATACCACAGTGGCAAGTACGGTTCCTGGAAAACCCTCGTCCTGATCCTCGCTAAGCAACCGGAACCGGATGCTCTGCTCTCCCTCGACCCTCTCTAATCCTGCTATCTTCCTTGTCTCCGTCTTATCTGGGCCATCCCACACTTTTCGGCCCCAACTGTTACCAGCATGAAGTGTGTTTCTGCCCTCATTCGCCCGAAGATCATAGTTTCGGCCACCGTTCAGGTTCGTGAGCTTTGCCCCTTGAATACGGTTGGCTACCCGACCTAAGGTGGCTCCGAAGTAGGGTTCATTATGAGACTGGTATAGCTCTTCCGTTGGGAACCCAAGGACGATGTTAGTGTCATCAATATACCATGACTGGACAATAGCGCCTGTACGGAGGAACTTAAATGGTGCGAATGAGTCGGCTGATGGCATTGTGCGTTAACAGGTTCTCACTGGAGTGGGAAAGGGGTTTGGTGTAAGGAAGAACTTCTCACGTAGCTTTTCATGGTGACGAAGAAGTAGATTTTCTAGCAGTCTAGTACTGGGAATCTCTCTTCGGGCAAGTCTGAGAGCCTCGGATTTACCCCGACCGATGACAGAGCAATTAACCCCTTTCCGTTATTTTGCAGTTTAGCCGTGCTTAGAGAATCTGCGCTAGTATAATATTTAACAGAATGTTCAGTTTTGCCAGGCCCCACCTAATTCAATTCGACGCGCCGAGTCATCAACAACGACAATGACGAGGGCTTCGGCTTACAGGGCAAACCTATTCAAATTATCCTCTAAAATTGTCCCAAATGAATAGTATGGACTTGGTAACTATATAAAGAGACGTTTTAAGGACGACCTTCTACTTCAAACAACCACATTTTCATCTTGTTCTGTCTTGCGTCCCAAAAAAAACTATGGGCCCTAAGATCGTTTTGATAGGCGCAGGCAGCGCCATGTTTGGCCTCCGCGCTGTCGGAGACATTCTTAAATCCAAGGCCCTAGAAGGAAGCACTATCGTACTCAGCGATATCAATCAGGTTTCCCTTGCCTTCGTTCACGATATCGCACGACGCTATGTGCAGGAGAACTCCCTCCCTTTTACAATCCAGGCGACATCGTCTCTAGACGAAGCTCTTACCGGCGCTCAGTTCTGTGTCATTTCCATTGAAGTCGGCGACAGGCATGAGCTGTGGGAGCAAGACTGGAAGATTCCACTACAATATGGTTTCAGACAAGTATACGGTGAAAATGGGGGACCCGGTGGCCTTTTCCATGCTCTGCGCATCATTCCCCCAATCCTGGATATCTGCGATAAGATCTACCGCATATGCCCCGCGGCGTATGTAATTAACTTGAGCAATCCGATGATTCGAATCATGCATGCGATTTATTCCAGATTCCCTCGGTTGAAATGTGTCGGAGTCTGTCACGAAGTGGTGTCGCTGATTGAGCACTTGCCGCCTCTGCTCAACACATCGATTGATAATCTTGAAATCAAAGCCGGTGGCTTCAATCACTTCAGTGTGCTTGTCAGCGCCAAGTATAAAGATTCCGGCAAGGATGCGTACCCTGAAATCAGAGAAAACGCACCAGCGTACTTTGCGAACGCCCCAGCTGCGCTCGGATACATTGGCGAGCGTCAATTATTCCAAGAAATCCTCAAGCGTTTCGATGTGTTACCGATCACGACAGACAGCCATTTCGGCGAATATATCCCTTGGGCTGGGGGTACCGTCGACCACCGGGGAATTCTGGAATTCTACAACAGCTACAAGTCACAGATGTCTATGAACCGTGAGGATGCTCTACGCTGTGTTGCAGAGGGTACACCAACAGCGGAATACTGGCGCGTTGTTCCTATAATAGAAGGGATTGTGACGGACTCTGGCCATCTTGAGATGTCGGTCAATATACCAAACGATGGCTTCATCGAGTACCTGCCGCAAAACCAGATCGTCGAAGTCCCAGCGTTGATTGACAAGAATGGTATTCACGGGGTAAAGCTTGACCCGTACCCAAAAGCGTTCGCCGGATTACTTATGCTCCAGGTCGCCGTCAACGACATGACAACGGAGGCTGTACTCACCGGATCGAAGCAAGCAGCTATGCAGGCTCTTCTTGTTGATCCCGTCGTAGACAATGTGCATGCGGCGGAACAAATGCTCGACACAATGATCTCTTTGCAGGAGAAGTGGCTTGGGTATTTGAAGTAGTTTCTGGACTTTGCTGTTGTATTTTGCGTGTGCGCGCGGGTGTTGTTTCCTTCGAATATACATAAAGGGGTAGAATGTGAGATGACGTAGTATAATCGCGTTTCCCATTAAACTAACCCATTTGATATTCCTCCCATCCGTTCTTGTAGGAAGATAACAGCAACTCTAATGGTTCATCTTTACGGTATCAGATCCCCCAACCCGTCAGTTATCTACGCCATGCCACCCTACGCTATCTGATGTCTCGTCACCATGTGCTCTACCAAGGAAATCAAAGGCGTTCCCATGACTCAAATCAAATGACCAGTTGGGAAAGCCTTCGTCGTTGAACTGGAGTTGAGGGAGCAGGTCGGCCGCTACAGTTGAAGTGGATGGATCATCGCTGAGGGACTGGATATCAAGGAGTGTGTGTGGTTCTAGGCCGGGGATCATTGGTGATGTCGAGCTAGGAAATGAAGATTCTCTGTTCAGTTCATCCTGCTACTTGTTAGCCACTCTGGTTTTGCGAAGCATCAGGCGGTTCTCACAGTCGCTCCTTGGTTAATCCAATGAGAATCTCGCTGAGATGGCCCATCCAGTAGATCTGCCGGCAATGCGCTGTGCAAGACATGTCCCTCTTCCTTCTTCAAAGCATGAGTCATGTACTGGTCGATACGTTGAACATGTCCTCGTAATTTGGAAGAGATATCAATGGCCGAATTTAGGGCAGTCTCGAGACTTCTAACAAGACCAGTAATCGCGAGGAGCGCTGAGCGAACTTGCAGGTACATCCATTGCGAAAGCGGAGAGTGGATGACGGAGGCCAGGAGATGACCGACTCCAGCCAAGTGGTGAAGCTATAAGGATTTAGTAAATACCTGCACACAACAGGCCGGACAGTATCAAAAACTTTGATCAGCCATAAACCCACCATGGCAGTGGAAGTCGCCTGAATATATATCGTAGGAATAGTCGACAGGCTATCAAGCAATTCACCAGCAATTGCACATCGCTGTGCCACACCGTGGTCCTCCGATCCTGCGAGAACCATCTTGACTTTCGTCATGGATATCATAATATTGGCAACTGCCACATTTGTAAGTCCCGCTTATAGCTTCTCAGTAAAGTTGGGCTTTAATCCAGACCTTGAAAGCCGTACCTGTCCTGACAGACAGCTCCGCTCATTGGGCGGGCATGTTTGAGATCCGCGGGCAGTCCCTCAAAAAGCCGCTGCATGGTGGCCAATATGGCATCCTTGTGCAGTCGGTCTTTAGTGCTGACATTGTGATCCGCGACTATGTGACTGACATGACAGTTTGGGTCTTCACCGTGGATTTGCCGCGTTTGCATGCGCTCGCTCACATGCTCAAGGATACGATAAAGGTCTGTGACGAAGTTCCATCCGCGGATAAAGGACACGGCGCTGCCAGTTCGTGGAAGGAGGCCAAAAGGGGTGATATCCTCATCATCATACACTTCGGCAGGGTATAGGACATTGCACTGTGCGCCTCGCTGGCGTACAGGGGAGCCGAAGGTGACGGCCAGGTAGACATCAAAATGATATTGCTGCCAGAACTACAGTGTCGATGTTAGAAGCTATCGTTATCCCCTGCAAATGCCTGTTCGAACAAGGCTGATTACACTTACGAGTCGTCGTCGCTCCTGTACTTCAATCTCAGTGAGGTTAGACGGCCAGTTCCTCTCGTTACTGAACCCGATCTCGCTACACATGGCTAAATACCGATGCAGGTGAGTGTGGCATCCGTCAAGGCCATCATACTGAAGACACAGCATTCCAAGTAAGGCCTCTGTGCGCATAAAATTAAAGTCTGCATGGCCGGCTGTCAATATGGGGAGTGAATCGAGACAGGCGCTGTAGAAGACCTCGGACGATGGAATCACAATGCGGTCAAAAGTAGGTGACGATGGTGGGAGAGGCGCACCGGCCCGGAGCCGCGCGGATGCCGTTGCACAAACGGCCATTGTAGTGGCGAAGAACGAGCGGTCTTGAGTGTAGCGTTTCGAATGGAGGTCGGCAGAGAACGTTGGCCAATGGAAATAGAGCAGGCTAGACTAGCATTAAGTATGTGGCCGTAGGAAAGGAAAGCATCCACGTACATGGGGTGGACGACGCGATAATACAGCTCTGCCAAATCCAAAACGGCCTGGTGATCGGCGATCTCACGATACTCCCAGTCTGCTGAGGCACGTTGCGCCGCCAAAGTATATGGACGCGGCAACTGGGTTACCGAGCCACCTGCATTGGCTTGAGAGCGTGGCGGCGGCTGGTTCGACTTTGTCAGATCATAAACTAACTTGAAACATAGGAGAAGGCGTACGCCACGACGCTTCACCGGGCGATTGTAGGTACAAGCTAGGCCGAAAGACTGGCACGGCATACATGGCATGGCCGTAGGGCCAGGCACGCACTAATAGGGTCAGCTTCGTGCGTTGTGTAAAAAGGATTGACTAAATCCAGTATACCTTCAGACCACGGAGATGGCATCTGTCGCATGCCCTCTAACTAGCGTTAGTGCTCGATGATGCGGAAATGGAACAGCAAAAGTGTTTATTGATCTCACAGTTACACGTCTCCTCTTTGGAGTCCCTTCGAGGCCTTCGGTGTCTGGCATTTCGTCAATGTCCTACCCAAAACAGTTATGAGAATAGTTAGCTGGGGAGGAAAGAGTGGGTGTCGTGGGGAAGAACAATAAGTAAATCTCGGGGAGTGTGGAGGTCAGGTCCCCGAATGGGGCCGGGGTCTAAGATACCTCATCCACCGCAAGCTCCCCCTTATATTATATAATAATATAATATTATAGTATCCCCAGAATACAGAAGTGCGGAGCTCTGCCAAAGGGGCCGAGTAGTGGCTTATAGTTTGGTATTTTATATACCTATATTACTGGCAGCGGACAAGGATGAAGTTGAGCATGTCCCCATGAGTCGGCGGCAGTGGTACCATCCCTAGAAATGTACAACTTCTCCCTCCCTGCTCTCCTCTGTGTGAATGATTCGCTTCAAGGTCTGCTATTCTTTTTTTATTCTCCCATGGATCCCTTTGAGAGTCTCCCTCCCGAAGTCGTCGAGAATATTATTTTCTACACAGCTGATTTTGTAGGCATCGAGAGCCTTCTTTCTGTCTCATCATGGGTCAATAGAATCTTTCAGGCACAGCCTTGCAGAATCACGCTGGACTTGATAAAATCGAATTCTATTACCACAATGCCAGAAATCCAACAACTTCTCCGAAACATTGCTATTATCAATAGCCCCTCTAGTCACTTCACAACCCCTGGGAGTTGCCTGCACTTATGCAAGAATAATCGGGTAGATGATATTCCCAGTGATGTTCCAGATGTTCTCCCCGACCAACTCACTACCCCGGAGATATTCCATATCATCCATATCGCAGCAAACACCAGCGCCTAGCATGTATATGCCTCTACACTATGCAACAAAATTTTATTTCCGCAGTAGGAAATTTTCTTGGCTCTGCTGCATCCCAACGGGCAGCCGAACCTATTGTTTGGGTTGAAGAGTACCCAGTATACTGGGCTCTATGGCACTTACAACACTATTCCGCCCTCAGCAAAGCCGCGAAGTTCCGCTGGGGATGGTCAAAAGAATCGGTTAAAAAGCTTAGCGATAATTATATTGCCTATAATGATATCTTTTGCATCCTAACCGAACTTATCTGGACAGTTGCTGCTGTTCTAGCTGACTTGGGGCTGCATCCATTATACGGACATACTACCAAAGCGAAAAGGGAGGAGAAGGATAAGGACGAGGAAGAAGGCCACGAAGAAGAATCCACGAAGGCGGCCTGGGAATTCCCAACCGAAACACCGATCTCGTTCTTTGCATCACTAGAGCTCCCTCTACAACGAGATTATAATTGCTACAGTAATTATCCAATCTGGAGTCCGTGCCCGGTCCCAGACGCCGAAATCGAGGAGACCTGGTGTCGAACTCCATATTATCGCCTCGGACTAGGTCAGGCACGGATGTTCCGTGCATACACATCAGGGTCCTCGCCGCTTCCAAGATTTAAACAGGCCTGGTTGGACATGCGACAAATCCATCCCTTTCGACGTATTGGGGTGATGCTGTGGAATAAATGGCGCATGTACTCTGTCGAGCTGTTCACATCTATTCCCCGCGATACAAGTGTACGCACTCCGGATGGAGACTTTGTTCGAGAAGAAGACTTCCGATTATCTAGATACGATGTCTTCTCCAGGTGGCTAGCTCTAGTCGGTAAGCCACCGCCAGATGTGGGCGAAAATTGGGAGAATGTGGGCTCTACATTGTCTAGATACATAAATCCTTGTTGATATCTGAGTTTATGGCAGCTGCTCCATTCATGGGATCATTCAGTATATGTTAACAAAATAGAACGAATATTAAGCAGATCCAATATCAGAAGAGAAAACGAAGGCATATAAAGAGGAACCTTGCAGGAAAGCTTATATATATAGAATTTCATCTATTGCTCGACCCAGTTACAAGTGTGACGCACCTTATCAGGAATAAAATCAGAGAACTCGTCATATATCCTAGGCTCCCAGGACTTTCTTAGATATAGACGTTACCTTAATTTCAATAGCGACACTGCCTATCGAATACAAATCAGATTGTTCCCTGATAATTCAGTGGGCAGTTTCAGCGGCTTAGCAGTACTTACGACGGTGCTAAGGGTGATGCATGTAACATGACGAAGGCTACTTCTCTTCTAATCTGTGGCACAGCGCTTCCCTTCGGGCCTCCCCGCAGGCTGCGACAACTCCACCTGGGCTCTGCCGTCCCTACAGGGAGCCACGGCTGGCTATACCGTGGCTATACCGTACACAGTATTTCCGTTCGACTTTCCCGGGATCCTACGATCTACTTAAAGCACTTTGAGTACGCGACGGTGGGTCAATCCCCTCCCAGAGGTACAAGGTCATACGGATTACCTACTAGGGAATGTGGACTTCGATGCATTGTCCTGTTCGACTTCTAGGGGCGGAGGCTCTTAAATAAGCCCGTTTCCTTTCTTTACGTCCACGTCAAATGGTTTCCTTTTTGTTGACTAGGTGATTGTTCTATCATAGTTTGGACACATCTTGCACCCAATACTTGGAAAACATGGAAACACCAGGATTGAAGAACCTCACAACCCGTCGCTATTCGTCCCGAATATATTGCAACGGCTCGTTCAACTGTTCGAGCCAAACAGCACACCATGAGCTGGACCCGAGGTGACTTCACCATTTCTACCTTTCCGACTGAACCTGGGGAAGTGGAAAGTTCACTATTCACGATCGATGGTGAGCTCATGTCATTAAGCCATCGTCGGCGCTTCTGTGATGCGTCTGGTCTTCCTTTATTTGACCTGTGCCGCAACAAGACCGGCGTGACTTGGTTTGCCAGATTACCTGGAGCGCCAGACAACTCCGAACCAATTGCAATAGTCGCGCCTAGGTTCTATCCGCTCAAGGATAAAATAGACGTCTATGTCAGGAACGCCGCTGCGAATGGCGAAGAAGAGGTACTTCAAGTACGTGGGCTTGACGTGTGGAAAATAAAGACCCACGTCTACCTTAATGGCAACTTGGCCATGGTCATAGAAAGGAAAACTAAACTGGGAATATATGTCGGAAAGGGGCCAGAATGGATAGTGCAGGTTGCACAAGGTCTGGATCTTTTGCTTGTAAGGTTCCCTAAAACCCAATTGCCCTAATTCATATCCAACTTGCAACTTAGGTGCCCGTGATTATCAGCATCATGGCCTATACGATGTACGACACGACTTCTGGGTCTTCATATACAGGCGGGCATGGTACCGAGACGGACAGAAGGAAGAGCATGCATGTATGACGAGGCAGATTTTATATACGCTTCAAGCCAAGCTACCAATTTCACGAGTAAATTCATCACCACTTGGGAGAGACCTCGCCACAAGCAGTTAAATTCACGTTCGCACTAGTTTTTGTAGAGTAAAAAACCTACGAATACCTCCCTCGAATGGACAAAATCACTACAACTACAACTAATTTACCGATAGCTGACTTGTAGCGTGGCAGATATAATTCAATATCGATAACATAAATTCATCTTCTTGAAGATAACTATAAATATATAGAAATAAAAAGACAGAATAATAAGCAAACAAACAAGACATAGTATACTTACCTGCAAATTCTCGTTGTAGATGGATGTGGATGTGTAAGGTCAACTAGGAAGAGATTAACCATAACTCTGCACATTTCCATTCACTTTCCCGAACTTTTCTCAAAATAGAGATAGGACTTGATACCGATTAGACTTTATACCGATTCTTGATCTCTTAGTTTGGCCCGGAAGGCCGATAATAAATCATAAAACGCAGCGTTCAAGCTCTCTCGAGGACGGACGTACCATAACACCGAGATCATCTCTTGTTCTCTTTCAAACCACAGACAAAAGCTTTCCCAATCCAATTGATCCACGGCGTAATCACGAAGCTCAAAAAAGAGCTCTTTCGGTGCTCTACGGAGAAAATAGCGCTGTCCTACAGGCAGCCTAAATGCTCTGCGCATGTTAGTAATATCGCGATATGTCAGTTCATCCATAATCATTTCTGCTATCTCCAGTGGTAAATCTGCGATAATGGCAGGAGGACGGGGAAGATTACCAGTGGCCGGGCGAGGAAGGGGAAGAGGAAGAAGCGGGAGGCTGGGGACGGCCGCTGGATTGTTGGCTGTCGAGTTTGGTTGACTTATTAAGTACTGTCTAATTATTGCCCGGATCCATGCAGGATCATCTGAAAATGTTAGCTAAACTCTAGTGTTAGGATAGCGTGCATGGAAGGGACATACAGCGATCTATCACACCAAAAGAGTACAAATGGCCCACGTCACGACCATTGTATTCTTGCCTCATAGCGGAAACAAAATGGCCCAGGTTTGTTTCGATCGACTGCAACGAGGTATTTAGTCGGTTTAGTTGGTTTATTAATTCCCAGCAACGCATATGAATTGGATATACCGCTCGTGGTTTTGGCTCGGTACCAGCAGCCGCGACAAACTCATCGGTACTGATACGATACATTTCCTGGTTTCTTCGGTATGGTCTACCGACAACGGCTGCTCTGGGATTCTTAGGGACAAGGAGCTCGGTAGGTTTCTCGGTTTTCGTAAATTGTGCAATTCCTGATAGCTTATAGCCATCCTGGTCATGGATAACTAGATTCCACTGTTCTTAGTCCAACGAATTCATCGAGTCAGAAAGGGGATTACTTACTGAGTCTATAGAAAGTTGACCATAAACCTGTATTAGTAAATTGTGTACCCTCTATGTAGTGGTCATCACGATACAGCACTCGTGTCCTTTTTGAAGGTATATTCCAGCGTTCCCTCATTTCTCCAAATGTCCTCTGGCACCTATAATCGCACTGAAAATTAGTGGAACAGATATAACATTCGGGATAATCGTCAAGGATTTCGGTCCTTGGGAGATTCACAGACGCCATGGTAATATGACCTCAGCTGGGCTAAATATGATTCAAGATAAGTCAGATACGTTTGTCAACGACTGCGGGTGATCTTACCTTTCGAATGGGTATATTCTAAATCGATTATATATGTTTGCGATAAACGAACAAGATTGGAAAAATGTCCTTATAGCGTAAAAATGGTAGTCGTTTCATTTCCAACATCGAAAATATCTGCGTATTTATACTGTTTCTGTATCGACCAACGGCTTGCATAACTCTTGAAGACCTGAGATAAAGGAACAAAGCAATAAGAAATATTTGCAGCATTGTGGAAGCCATTCATTGAGTCGGGATAAAAATAGGATCAAAGCTCGACCACGAGTGTTTCAAGTTCTTTATCAAGTCAACGAATTTGAAAGAACTGAATATCTCTATTAATAAATCAAATATAGAAACCCCTACGTCGGTAAGTTCGAGTCTTCAGGAAAACAATGAGACTAAAAGAAATGAAAGCGTTTCGAAGAAACAGAATCGGTTCTTGATGGGTACATACAGTGCCCGAGTTAACAAAGGAAAGTCTAACTCAGGATAAAGCCAGGACAAAGATATGATTATACAATTATTCCTGTGTGGCAGTAAACAATCTATGATAATTCCTTGAACTATATGGGTTATATCATGTCAGGTAGGGTTTATCGATAGCTTAAATGCACTTCCGAATCTCGGCCCGAATCACGTGCGCAGTCACGTTCCAGAAGGGCAGCAGGCGAAAAGTTACAAATCAAGGCAGTCTCGCCAATCCAAATCTCATTGAAGACTTAGCCATTTATTTTCCATCTCAGATTCGGCATTGCCAAGTTTGCCGAGCTTTCACCCTCCTTTTCCCTAGAGATTTGTTCTCTAGAATTCCACGATGTCCGTCTCCATGAGATCCGCCCGTCTGGTGCCCAGCCAGTCGATACTGCGCCCGAACCTGGCTGGTGAGTTTACTTTTTTCTCTATTTGATGGAAGCTTGGTTGAATGGAGATGGGCTAATTGATGTTGGTTAACAGGGAGGACTCGTATCGCTAATGCTCTGGGTGCTGCTTCGGTTGCCAACCTTCGATTGAACGGTGGACGTGGATTGCCGTCCCATGTCCAGGCTCTTGCGATCTTGATTCCTCATCAGCGCGGTTATTCTACACAGCATTCAGAGTCTACGCCTACATCATCACAGCAGTCGTACCCGCCTCCTGGGTTCGATGCCAAGCAAGCCAAGGAACCACTTTCTCAAGATAAGAAGGATGCGTCATCGCAATCTACACAAGCTGAGTCTGGCTCGACTGTCGTACAGAGCAAGGAAGGCGATAAAGCGAAATTGAAGGAGCTGGGCACGGTAAAAGCGGGAGATGGGAAAGCCGTCGAGGAGAAGAAGAAGGAGCAGAAGAAGTTGACGCTGTGGCAGAAGATCAAGAAGGAAGCCCATCATTACTGGGATGGAACCAAGCTTCTTTCTACGGAGGTTCGGATTAGCACCAGGCTGGTGGGTAAGATGGCCGCTGGATATGAGCTCAGTCGAAGAGAGCACAGACAGGTTTGTGTGCACACCCTAATGGTATAAGAAGGACGAACGCTAATTTCTGGTTTATATATGCGTATAGCTCCAACGAACAGTCAAGGACCTTGGCCGACTGGTCCCATTCTCGATGTTCGTCCTAATTCCGTTTGCCGAATTACTGCTTCCCGTTGCTCTGAAGTTGTTCCCCAATTTGCTTCCTAGCACCTATGAAGGTCAGAAGGCGCGCGAGAAGAAGGCGCTGAGTCTTAGCTCGACGCGGAAGGAGGTTTCGACCTTTATGCAGAATACTCTGAAAGAGACTGGTCTTCCTGTTACAGCTGCGACGGTGAAGAACGAGGAGTTCGCGGAGTTTTTCAGGAAGATCCGAAACACAGGAGAATGCCCGTCGACCGAAGATGTTATTAAGGTGTGCAAGATCTTCAAGGATGACTTGACACTGGACAACTTGTCGCGACCGCAACTGGTCGGCATTTGCAAATACATGAACTTGAACACGTTCGGCACGGATGCCATGCTCCGGTACCATATTCGTCATCGCATGCGCCAGATCAAGCGCGATGACCGGGCCATCTTCTATGAAGGTGTGGACTCGCTCTCTGTTCCCGAGTTGCAGATGGCTTGTGCCTCGCGTGGTATTCGCACGCACGGTGTCTCGCCCGCGCGCCTGCGTGATGATCTTTCCATGTGGTTGGATCTTCGTCTGAAACAGGGTGTCCCATCTACTCTTTTGGTCTTGAGCAATGCATACATGTACACTCAAGGCGGTATGGATACCGAGATGTCATCCCAGATTGAGTCCCTGCGGTCCGTTCTCTCCAGTATCCCCGAGGAGCTGTTCCACGAGATTGAGCTCGAGGTACACAACGCCGAGGGTGCCGCAACCAACAAGCAGCGTCTAGAAGTCGTCAAGGAGCAAGAAGAGCTCATCGAGGAGGAAAACGAGCAGAACAGTGAGAATGAAGAGAAGGGTGTTGCGGCTCCTAAAGATATCGAGGATATCGACGACAAAGAAGACAAGAACCCCGAGGACCTTGACGCCGCTTCGCAAACCAGCGAGGCCAGAGAAGCCTTGAAAGAAGGCGAGGAGGTAGACCACCCGCTACGAGAGGGAGCCAAATCGGAGGACGTAAAGAAACAGAAGTAGATGCTGCTGTGTATTTTGCTTATTTGATATTCCCTTCTCTTCTTGCTTGTTTTAACTACGCATTGTTCGTTGATAGATTGTTTTGATTTCTGGGACTGGCTGGCTACGATGTTTCATTATGCATTGTCGATGAGCCTTTTCTTTCCTAATTCATTTCTGCGTCACCTAGCTCATAGACTTTGGCAGTTGCCTCGAGGTTGAGCAGCTAGTTCATTCTCTTGTGATGAAGTCATAATCTCCTTTGTTGGTTGCATGGGCTATTTGAAATTGATAACATAGGGTGGAAATATAGTGTCTTAGTATCTAGCAGAATGGATAATAATGAAAATCTACTCATAATAGCTGTCTGTTGGAGACAACGGAACTATTCCCCAGAACCAGTTCCATAACGCACTAACCTCGGCAAAGGACGATCCTAATGACAGCCGGAGCTACTTACTCCTCTCCAGACACCACACATCAAACACCCGACATATCCCAGCTGCTATGAGAAGAAAACAAGGTCACCTTCTCCAGACCATTCTAAGAACTCGTGACATCTGCAGATCGCAATATTCAACGTTCAGATCGTCAAGCATCCAGCCTAGCGCGAACGCCGAGACTACGCCGCAGTCTAGAAGCAACACCATGGCGCCTCTAAATCGCAAATCGCAGGTATGTGCATTCTGGTCTGTTCGTTCGGGAATTACTTGCCTGTGATATTGTCTTAAATTTAGTGTGCTTTTATCCCGTCTCCCCCACATGTTCGGTCTAAGTTGAATCCGTCAAGAATGCGGGAATGTTTCGTTTTATTGTTCGCCATGTGGCTTTTGAAACGAAGTATCTACGGGCTACCTTGCCTTGTCTGTCTCCTTTGTCTCAGTCCACATAACACATTCCGTTTAGTTTGATTAATTACCCATTTGGGCTTTACTTACGAGGAGACGGTAGGAAGCTATTGATCGACTAAGAGCCTATGTGCCGCCGCCGACGAGTTACGGGGATGTACCCTTGACACGGCGGGCGGCGGTGCTTTTGTTGCTCTATGCAGATCGAAAGGGGGATTTGAGAGTTGTGCTTACGATCCGAGCTAAGACGTTGAGTTCGTGTATGTTTCCTCGATCTGGATAAGGGGGGCGAATAGGTAGTAAGTAAACAAGGAAGCTAATGGATCCTCGTGGTGCATATTTTTAGACGCAGGACAAGCTGCTTTACCAGGGGGTAAGTCTACTGTGGATTGATTGACTGGTCCTTTCATTCATCCCATTCTTTCTTTATTCCTTCGACTCCGTTGATTTTCCCATATGGCAATATGCAAGGGGGGGGGGGAAGGAAGGGAAGAAAGGGGAAGGAAGCGACTTGGCACATTCTCGACTTAATGCAATGATCATAGCTCACGTCAACGATCAACAAACAGGAAGGGCAGACTCGCTAGACGAAACGCCATTCCAAACGGCCCGGCGGGAGGCACGTGAAGAGATAGGTCTGGCTAGTTCACTTCCACGTCCGTTCTCCGTCGAGCATCTGTGCGAGTTACCGGCTAGTTTAGCGAAGACGGAGCTGGTGGTCCGCCCTTGCGTGGCATTGCTACATTCCTATGACAGCAAGACCGGCGAGAACTCGGATCCTGAGGAGTCGTTGATTCCCAGATTAGACGCGAAGGAAGTCGCGGCGGTGTTTACGGCGCCGTTCCATAATTTCCTACGTATGACGGATGATGATGTCGACAAGGACAGGAGAAAGGAAGGGGTAAACGAGGGAGACCCGGGGGATTGGTACCAAGGAGCATGGACTGAGTGGCATCAGTCGACATGGCGGAGTAAGTTTTCTTTTTTGTTTGCTTTTTTGGCGACTTGTAGGGGATGTCATTGGTTGGTTGATTGACACGGATTAGTGCATCAATTCTTTGTCCCCATCCGAAATGGATCCGTGGTCAAACCTCGCAGTAAAAGCCGCAATCAGCAACAAGCGGTGGAACAACTGCAGGAGCAGGAGGAAACGGGCCTGACGAGATACCGCGTGTTTGGGATGACTGCGAGGATTCTGGTGGACGTGGCTCGAGTGGCGTACAATGAGGAGCCGGAATTCGAGCATAACAGTCATTTTGGGGATGAAGAGCTCATAGGGAAATTGCGGAGAATGGGAAGATTGAGTGAAGTGCGTAAAGCATCGGATGAATTGACACGCGAGACGATGGAGAAGGCTGCCAAGTTGAGTTAGTTGACTTAATTCAAGACATGTAGAATTGATTATCCCTTGCATTTGGACTCTGCTTGTGTCATTTATTTTCTCGCTTGCTTGCTTTTTTTCTCTCTTTTCGACTAGTTGGTTGTTATTATAAGGCCTTGGTCTTCTTTGATTCTTCCCTCGTATATTATTCTTTGTCCTTGTCTTATGACTTAATTGACTCTTAATATCCCTCCTCTTCACCAACATGGGTCTAGCATCATGTCCTGATGTCCTCACCGAAGTCAACTTGATCATGTTATCCCCATCTCCTCTTCATTACACAAGACAACCTCCTCCTATGAGACCATCTCGGTCTTTGGAAGGACTAGAGAAAGTGATTCCTCCAGGAACCACCAACTATCCCGCCTCACGAACCGAACTCCACCTTAACAAACCTCTCCCTGCTAAACCCCCAACCCCCGATATTCTTGTTGGACGAACTGCTCTCTCAGCCTGGAGCGACGACAGCAGCATCGAAAGTTTCGACGTTCAAAGTGAACCCAAAGATTCAACCGAGAGTTTCCCGATCTTCGTAAGCTCAGGATCCGACGACCTAAACGACCTTGTCGATCCTCCGCCCGCGATCGAATCCACTTTAGATGATCCAGACCCAGAACCTGTTCCTGTTTCTGATCTCGACTCTGAACCCGATCCAGATCCTAACCTTGATTCGCCCTTGTCCGCCCATTCGTCCCTCGCCCTAAACGCTTTCCTCTCCGAAGAGCGCTATGGAATTTCTCACCATCCCAGCTGGGGTCAGAATCGAGTTGGTGCCAATCATTATTTTCGGGAAAAGAAGTGGGATTTTTTCCCTGAATTAGCTACTCCGTCTGGGTTGTCGAATTCTACCTTCTCGTATCCGGCTGCTGCAAAAGGTCGCAAGAAAGATGGGAATCGCTTGAATTTGCCAGGTTTGGATTTCGGGAGGAATCGCTCTCGTTGGACTTCTGAAAATACCGGTTTAGCCATCGCTCATGGAGTTCGTGACTCCATTCGGTCGTATGTTTCGAGGACGTTGTCCAAGCGTGAGAATAAATCCAAGCGATCGGAGCGACCGGTGACTGCGCCGTCTATTTACCCATACAAATATGGCGCTTCACACAAATCGTCCAGTTTAACCGATCATTCTACTTCCATTGGGGGAAGTTCTAGTCGACAAAATAGTCTGGATACATGCGGTGAGTTTGGGAGTTTGTCGATATCTACGAATTCCAGTACAAACGACAACTCCGATGATACAACTCAGCCTACACGTCGACGCAAACAGCTCGCGGTCCCGCTCTCCCCGTATCAGAAATATGGTGCCAGTATCTGGGATAAGTCTGGCGGGCCGAAGAAAGTCAACCATGGTCATCATCATGTGCGATTCCCGAGACATTCGAAAAACATTCCTCCCAGGAAACCGAAACATGAAGCTCTGTTCTCGAGTTCGGCTCCCTCTTTGTCTCTGCCTCATTCTCCGACACATATTTCGAGAGACTACGTCAAGGCTCTCCACGAAGGAACTAGTCATGTCCGTGGTGCGCTGGATGATGCGAAACGTAGAATGTCTGCGTCCAAGGCTTCTCGACGACGAGAACAATTGAAGTCGCAGATTAAACTGGTTGGTCCGGTTAATCCGTATACTCACACTCGGGTTGATCCTTGGGTATAGTTGTTCTTTTTGGATTTGGCTACTTGTTTGGTGTCTTTTTTTATTTCATCATGTTTTGATATCTGAATGCATAACTAGCGGGATGGATTGGATGGGCTGGTTGAGGTGTTTTGATTGATTGATGGCGAACATATTGGTTGGATTGTAAACCCGGCTGGATCATTTATTGGATTACTTACATGTCATTCATTCATTCTTTTTCGTCTGTACTACTTGGTTGATTCTCGTAGCTCGTATCTGACTGTCTGTAAACAACTCCACTCCTTCCTCCACTTTCCAAGACTCTTAGTGTCTTTCCCCGCCATGCAGTTTTCTCCACATAACGTCAGTATCTCTCCTTGCTTCAACTCCTTCATACCCTTCTGCTACTGCTATCTTCCTCCCTTTACAACTCAATACTGAAACAAATCCTCTCAGTCAACACCCAGTACCTCCAAAATGGGCGGTCAAGTCCCATTACACATCCCCAGCTCTCTTCCCAGAGCGCCCGACCACCCAGTCGGCCAACGTATCAAGGGCATCTACACAGATCGACTGCGCCAATTCACTTCAACAGGCCAATACGAGAAAGAGAACCTAGTAGCGTAAGCTCCCTCCCTCCATCCCTACCTGCCACCCCAGACCAACAACCCAAACCAACAAATCTAACCAACACAGGAAATACTAC
>MVGC01000075.1:0-69751 GCA_003589665.1 Aspergillus sclerotialis
TTTAGACGGATACAGCATAAACTTATATTTCTATACAAACATATAATATAGCGACCTAGGTGTCTGAGTTCGGGTCTATTATAGAACCTGGGCATATCTAGCGAGCTGAAGCGGTGTAATTGAGGCCACAGGCACGAGGCTGTAATGCAAATTCCATGCAGCGTATAAACTAATATGACTGACCAATCATGCAGTTTCATAACAAAGCAATTTGACCTGTCGAGCACACACTTGGTTGTTGTATCTTAGATAGCTACCTTACAATTTTACTTTTACCTCTAAGAATCCGCAGGTATAGACTCAGCTTTGAGTTCAGCTCTGAACTCCACGATTTTATTTTTTTCAGAATAACAGGTTCTACCCTCGTCCCCTCTCCCCCTTTCCCCCTGCCGGGTGAATTTTATCTCTATACGGAAGGATTTCCTTCGCGGCCATCTGAAGAGTCCAAATATGGTTGCGGAAAAAAGAACAATCTAGCGCCGCAGGGCCACCAAATGGGAGACCGCTGCGGGATATACCGTACCGCAGCGAGTGGCCCACTTTCAGAGTCGATGGATATACCCGTAAGGGAGCTCACGGAAAATTAATACAGGAAGCGACAATAAAATTCAGAATCTTGCATAATCACAACATTTAAAGATGATGTTGGATCATCCTGTTAAAAATGAGAAAGCAGGACAGGATCACTTACCTTTAGCTTGAGAATATAGTTGACCCGAACATATTTGTATTTTTGTTTTTATTATTCGCACAATTACAGTATCATATTTGATATTTTAAGGTGCAAGGTCAGGATACTGATAGATAGCATTGATAGAAGTACAGATTATGACAGCTAGGATCACTGACTCGAATTGAACGTCGAGGCATCTACTTACAACTTACTCCACATCAGCTAAGCGATCTAAAGCCTAGCGCCAAATAATGCTGTGCCATAAGGATGGAATTTCCATCTAAGGCAATTACGGGAAACTAATTGACCCGTCTACGAACCGTTTAGAGCTTTTTTGCTATAGCTCACTTGTCGATCTATGCCAACCTGACTCAGGGAATACCAGGGTACGGCCGAAACTATCGCGACAACTTTTTGGTCATCCTCTGGCTGCACATCTACGAAATCTTTTAATTTCGCGAGCCTTTTTGGTTATGGCCTTCAAAAAATTTGTTCTTTGCTAGGATATATCTTAAGCGTGGCTACAGAATAATATTTTTCCCCTTGAAGTCTTCACTTTTTACCCAATAAATCAACTAATTTACCTGTTACACATCACAATCGTTCTATATAATGTCTGGACATGGCAATTTATTATATGTAACAATTCCCAACTCTTATAGGAGGCAAGGCTCCCTTGATATGACTCACTAACACCTTGCAGGATCATTCATTCATAGGGTCTCATGAAATCTTGGTCATTATCAAGGAGCTTCTGGATCAACAACAGAGATCGAGGGTATATCAGGAGCGGTTAGAGTCTAGGATTCGTGAGGGTCAGGAAGTATACCATCAATTGCACGTCTATTACACGGAAATAGAGAAGAGAGCTACCGAAGTTGAACGCACTCTCCTGTTAGAGAGAAAAATAGTAAAGGAGCTAGAATCTCGCGTGTCGAGTTTGAATTCCGTCAATGGAGCTCTGCTGCATCATCTAGTTACGAAGGACGTCTGTGCATAATGTCCAAGGATCCAACCAGTGCGTATTCTACAATTTCTTCAGACCGTATTAGGGAGAAGATTGGGTGGACCGACAAGAGGCCTGGGTTCTGTGAAGCTATTCATACATATAGAATAGCATTTGAAACTGCTCTTTCCCAGCGCCATCCTGTTACTCAGAAATTAGAGTATTATATGAGACTAGGCTGTGCAGTGTAGCATGATAGTTTATGCTTGATGTTTACAAAAGCATCTGATCCATGCCAGAAAGAGAGATCCGGTATACTCTTATATGATAAACTAGATCTAGTTATTCGAGACGGGAGCGAACCGATTTTGCTTGGAAAAGCTTAGCTCAGACTACCTACTCATAAATAACGAGATCCTGCTAGATGATAATAAGCCTAATTTCGAAGAGGCTATCTATAAAGGTAGTCTCACCCTTCCCGAAGCGCCTGACGAACAGGACGAGGAAGAATAAGGACAAGATGACGACGACCTTTCTTCCTTGCCTTCACATAAAAGAAAGAAAAATTGGCGATTTCACTATTGCTGCTTTCAATGATCTCACTGATGTTGTTAGGGACTTGGGAAATAGGCATACTACAGCTGAGCACGCCCTCACAACCCGAGTTACTGATTTCGACGCTATACGACAAGCCGTATGGCCAACGCAGCGCTTGGGGGCGCTGCACTGCATGTTGTGGGAGCTACGCAAGTAGCGGCTGCTAATGCGTTTCAAAAGGTGGCTGCTCGATACGATACTATGTATAGAGCACACCGTCCGTTCGACTCCTATCTGCGGTCAACCTATTCGCCGACGACCTGGCTATGGTTCCTCTCCAATCCCTGGTCCCTCAAGCACTTATACTCCACCACGACCTATCGACTAAGTCGCTAAGAACCAAAAATGCTGTGGGAGACTTACGATAACCTTAAACCCTAATAACCGCTCCCGCAATTCTCGCAGACCAGGCTGGCGGTTCGTGGTACTCTGGTCAACCCCTTTCTTGCGAGGCGTCTTCTCGCCACTTTTGTCGTCTTTCTTCTTCGGAATCTCGACCGCAAGATTCTTCCCCGTCACCTTTCCTGAGCCACAGGAACGCTTCGCTGGAGACAACTGTCGCATGATTTCGTCAGCTTTCTTTAGCTGGTGTTGAAAGATTCCCAAGTCCAATTTGGCCCCATCCCGATGATACCTCTTGAGAGCTCCCAGCGCACACTCAGCGTTATACTTTGCGGCGTCGGGAATCTTGAGGCACTCGTTTCGCTGCGTCTTGCAATAGTCGCATCTACCCGCATCTACCCGCATCTTCCTCGCGAACGACTGGCAAGTTCTAGGTACATTCATGTTCATCTTGCACATCCAGACGACGGAAGCATCGGCGGCATGGGAATTTTTTGTTCCGAACGGGGGTGCGTGGCGGATCAACTACCCATGATGTCGGAACCATATGGCGCAAGATATCTAAGTATTCGACTTCCCAAGTTGAAAGGTCTCCATGTGCTGTATCGTGCCACTCTTGAGACGAAGCTTCAGCAGCCAGCGCTTGGAGGGTGAACGCAAGCAGCTGGCCTACGGCAGTCCGGTGGAGACGGCTCTCATCGTCTGCCTGCACGTCTTGAGTTGGGACACACGATGAGTACTGAAGCATTGTCGGGTCCGCCGGAATATGTAGAAAGACAAATGCCTCCCCTGTCCGAAATCACCCGTATGGAACCCCTAGATCGTGCATGTATGAGAATATCTGTGTGCCCACAGCAGTGACAGGTCTGGTAGCATAAAACTCAACTGTGTCTCCTTCCTGATCAATAACATCGCGAGCCACGTCAATCTCGTGTAAGCCCGCGACTAATTCAGGGGCTGTTAACTTATGAGGGGCTTTAAACTCCACCGCATATACCGGTATCCGGCGCTCATCAGCCACGACATGAACACAGAATTGATCGGGGCGACGATTGCGACGCCTTCTCGAGCGAGATCTCTTCTGGCTTTGTGCTTGTTTTCCCCTCCCTCTCCTTCTACCTCTCCTCCGGTCGGTGTTTCTTGGTGGATGGGGCACGTCATTAAGATGCATCTGCTCCAGGCTGTCATCCAGCGTGGCTGAGTTCGTGCGGTCATAAAACGCCATTCGGCCCTCTATACTAAACTCCTGTCGCAAAGTTTTCCAGAACTAGTAAGTTTTCTACTGTCCTCTTCGACCCGGTTAATAACTGAGCGGTGGAACTTCACGGTAGGAAGCTCCGAACCCCTTCTTGTGGTGGCTCTCTGAGATATCAAAGATGGCTGCCAATATTACTGAAACGTGCTGCGGATGAACGCTGGTAGGACACATAGTTGCGCTTTGACCCCTAGAGGTAGTTCCCTGGCAAGAACACACTATGTAGTTGTAGCCGAATAAAAATAATTTTAAATAGGACTCCCCCTTATATCTATTGGCGTCTCCTTTCCTGATCCCAGACGTTTTGAAACCCGTCGATCAATGGGACCGAACTTGGTCTCATGAATTCGACCAAAGTTGTGACTATACCATTCCACTGCCTGTCTATCCGGACAATGGTCGAGGGCATCATTATCAACCTCCAAATATCCTGTCATCAGAGATACCCAGGACTTCAGTGACTCGCCCCATGCAGAATGACCAATGATTGATTCTTCATCGATCGCAGCCTTAACAAAGCTTTCCACTAGCGTCTGTTCTAGTGGGTAGTGCAAGTTGCCGTAGGTTGTAAATCGCTCTGTTGGCGCTATATCTCTTATTTCGGTCGAAGGGCGGCGCATATCTTCCTTAAAAAGGTGCGCAAAGGAGTTCGGAAACACGTACACCTGTAAGCCTTTTTTTTACTGGATCACCATCTGGATAATCAAATACTGCACAAGACCGATCCAAGCGTTTGTAGCCAGCATTTATTTCCTCCAACATCTGCTGTGGGTTTGGATGGTCCTCTATAACTTCAGGAGGAGGGGCGCGATTTAGAACACTTCGGGAGAATCCTGCGCTCTCAAGCCTTGCAATAGCGGCTGCGTAGTCGTCGTCTTACACAACAATCATGTTATGGACAAGGAACAGGCTATGTTGCGGAACAACGACACAGGAAGTCCAACCAACGGTGGGAAATCAGGGCAAGACGAAACATGCGGGGAAAGTCATGTGAGGACTACAGACAAGCCTGAGATCACGTGACCAGAAGACAGTACCAACTTGCCAAGACTAAAGACAGTCCACAATGGTACTGCCTCGACACAGTCCATGCTGGGACTGGACGGACACAGTCCACCTTGGGACTGGATTTATTATGTATATAAGGACGCTCATTACCCAGAGATCGGAAGCCTGGTCTTCGCGATCAATCTCGTTGACAATCTCGTTTACTGCTTTGCTCTCTAGTACTCAAGCCCAATATATGTTACGATTGACAATTCTATTGACTTAGTTGTTTACTTGATTGTTATTCTGCTTGACCACCTAGGTCGAGTACTTGCCTTTGTTTACCTTGTGTTTGCATTGAGAGTCTTTATTTGCAAGAACCTTCTACTAGGCCCAAGCAGCGAACCTCACCTTTGGAAACATAAAGCCCTAAGTCCCTTTGAGTCTTAGAGCCTCCCACTGGGAAACACCTCCACATAGTCTTAGGAGGCAGGTTTCGTAACAAATCATAGGAGCCTATAGGGATAGCAAGACGGTTAGCAGTAAGAACATATTCACCATTTTACTACTAAAGATGTACATTACCCCAACGGCAATAGGGACGCCCAGGTGCCACATTGCGAGCGCTCCCCAAGGAATCATAGTGAGAGGTTGAAAAGTTTTGCTAAGTCTTATTGAGAGCACGTCAGGCTCGGTCTGTTGCGGGCGCCTAAGCATAACTGTGGTAGGAAACTCGATTTTCTCTGCTTTGTCTCGAGAGGATGTGGTGTTTTCCGTGGGCAAAGAATATGGTTAAAGGGCGGGATATACGGAGAATGGTAGATTGTAAGAGGGTCGCGACATAACTGGGATATTGAGGACAGGTTCGTTATTCGTATTGCCTCGGAGATCCAGGCTTTTCTGCTCCGGGGTTAAACCCTACTCCTCGGAGTATTTCTTAGTCCCCAGAATATAGCCAATATCCCTTTCCCCAAGTTTGAAATGTCTACAGACTGCTGTGACAACCAGAGCAGGTCACATGATGATATTGTCAGCCCCCGGATCGGGATGTGGGTTGTTCCGACCGACCGAGGCCACATAACCAGCCAGCAACGGGTCAATACAACACCCACATTCCCCTGTGGCTAAAAGAAGCCCTATTAATCAGGTGTCGAATGCCTGAGGTTTCACAAGGTGCTCCATTACGTTAACTATATCCCGAAAGGGCTTCAATAAAAGCAGCAGCATAAATATATTGGCCAATAGGAAGTAGACAAAAGTGTCTCAGTTAAAAGCCAATTACCAGTACGCTTCTGCCCAGCGGATGGAGCAAGTGAAACTAGGCGGTTTCAGCTGAAGGCACTAAGGATGAGCTCGCGCGACGCTACTCACCCTAGTCGCGCGACCTTAAAGCGGCACTGCTCACCTACTAGAACAGGAAGGGAAGGCGTCCGGGTTCTCGTGGATTTTTTGCTCGAGAGGATGTTTAATTATATGTTTCACTGATACTAGTGAGGTGTGGTTAGTCATGTTGCTGCAACGATCAGTGGCATCACATTAGGATTAACCGTTTCCACAAAAGTCGCGCCATGCCATAAGCATCTTCTTTTCCTTGTCGAACTCCAAAATTTGCGCATTAACAATCAAGCTGCAGGTGCCAAGGACAAAAATATTGCGGCTAAATGGCTTGGACTCCCCGTAGCGAGTCACGACTGTGGGCGTCCCGTTCGGGCCGCAGCTGGACCCACCCTGACCAACTTGTGTCAAAGACCCACTGTGATTGTCTTAGCCAAGGTATACTCTACTGTCGCGTTTTTTAATACTCTCGTTGAACTTCGCTACGTTATTCGGCCGGTGTGAGTTGGCTATTATTCAGAAGAACTAGCTACTTTTGACATAAAGGAATCGGAAGGAACAAGGTTGATAGACAGGCCATTGTCAAAGCAAATAGCTATATTCGTGGAGCTAATCGGCAAAGAAGAATTGTTAATCCATGGCTGCTGTCAATGCTAGATTGGATCGCAAACTCCGCCCAAGTAATATTTAGGGAGTGGACGGAGTTTGCAATGTGAAGGCATCCCCCGGAACTACCACGCTCCGACAAACTATCTATGCAAGACTCCATAAGACCTGCCGCGAACCAAACTCGTGACTTCAGCCAGAGTCCCAAAGCTTGCCAAACGCAACTCCCGACCAGGGGTCTCGCCCTTGTCAGACTGGACATCCGTTTTGCCCGTGAATGTTCTCTCCCTAAGCCCGCTGCTAGACCCGACGTCGCCCCCGACGAGCTCTCCAAACTGCACGGGCAGCTCCTTCAAATCCCTCGGCACATTGTGATCACCTCCCAGACAACCCCCGGCTGCCAGGCAATCCACAGTCGGACTCCCGCGGGTTGTCATGAGGATCTGCAGGAAGCTGTGATCGGTGGCCGGGACGCCGTTGGCCCGCAGCGCCCAGACGCCCAGAACCAGGAAGGGCAGCGTCACGCCCAGCGTGAGGAAGTAGGCCAGAATAAGTGCGAGCGGGCGCGAGAAGCTGTACTCCTGTCGGTTCTCATGCTGTGTGACGTTAGCCGGCGTCGACCAGAGATTATACCGCCCGATTACGGAAAGCGTGATGTTCAGAAGCATCGAGTTGAGCTTGGGCTCGCTGACGTTGAATAAATCCCGGGCCATGTAGTTGCTTTGCGATAAATCGACGCGCCATCCCGCGAAAAAGGGCGTGTATTCAACAAGAGACTTATTTCTATACCCTTTATTTAACTGAAGCGTAAGTCATATTATACCTAGGATATCGCCCAAATAGACATACCGTGGATCCCCTCCTCCTTGTCAATATACAACCACCAGCATTTCCGGCCTAGAGGGCCTGCGGTGTCGGGACCACCATAGAAAATGGAATCGACGTCATATGTCCCGATTAAGGGGGAGACCATTGCCTGGGCCAGAGTCATGAGACTCGAATCGCGAATCTGATTACTTACCCTAGGACCCAAGTCGCCGTTTAGATGGTGGATCCATTGATCAAAAGTCATACCAGCTAGAGGGTAAGTTCCAGATCCTAAATCCACAAACCGATGGAGGGACTTCAGCTTGGCTGACGAGGAAAGCTGATTGTTCGTGTAATTCTGGAGGACTTCAAAGGTTGCCCGCTGCACTGTGCATAACAAGACATTCTCCGTGTAATAAACCCACTGGGTGTCGTTGTGCGGGATAGCTGCATCAGCAGTCAGAGTGTGTGAATATGAATCCCGCGCCAGGATCTGGGTTGTAAGTATTTGAGAACCCCGGCCCCCAGCGTGCAGAGAAAATTGGTTCGACTATGTCGTCAATATATGCCTGTTTTCCGGTGCTGTTTTTATTGCAACTAAGATATGGTGCATCGATAGAAATTCGGTAAGAGCACGTGGCGCCACAGGGAGAAGTAGCACTTTGGACTTCCCCGTTGACCATTGTTCCTAATGCGACCTGCGATACTGATGCCTTCGAGTATCGCCCATCCATTTTCGGTGTAAAGGCCATGAGGCCTTCCCCATCGTTCGCGCTGATTATAACCAAGGAGTTGCTTTGGAGGGCGCTTATATTGCCACCCCAGGTCTGCAAGGCCGCGTCAAAATCTCCTTGTCACTAGCAGGGAAAATGGTGCTCACATCCGAGGCATTGAAGGTCGGTACCTCCATCATTTTCGTGTGCGTATACGTTGCGCTCTTTAAGGTCATGGAACTCGGGGAGAAACTCGTGGCGATAGGGACCACCCAGATGATGAATGCAATCATTACCAAGAGAAAACCATCGCGGAGGATGCCCGGCTGTAGTCCCCAAAGCGGGTTGCCGCGTAGTGTGTACAAGGTCTCAATCGTACCGAGCTTCATCGGTGACAGTCGCACTAGCCTCCAAAAGTACTGGGTAAATACCGTGGCAAGAACTGCTCGCACGCAGATGCTCACTAAGGTTGCCATTATGGTTGAGCCTGCGGTGACGTAGGTCTGTTTTGGAATACCAGGGGCTTCTTCGTATTTTCCGTCTAGATAGATAAAGACGCCGAGATGCACGACCGAGATGACGAGTCCTACAATGAATTGTTCTGGTTAGTATTTGGACGAGATATAGCAAAACATAGACATATTGGACCACAGACCAAGGAGATAAAACCCAAGCATGAAGAACGGCGCCCAAAACCCACAATGGGATCAGTGTTTGAGGTCATCGCCTGGACCGAAGGCTTCAATGGCAAGGCGATAAGAAATGCTTTGAAATACACCTTTCATGTAATTCTCTTCTCTCCAGGCGATTCCTGGGTGCTTACTGTAGTTTTGGGGTACACCTTGGGAAATATCTGGGATGGTAACCCGACAATTAATGACCCGAAAACTGATAGACTAAGGATCTGGTAACTTGTCAAACTAAGATAAGGCCATGAGTCAACGACGGTGATTCCAATACACTGCAGTAATCTAGCAAAAAGAGTACTCGCTTGCATTCCATAAAGAAGCTGGCGTGGGACGTGCCGTTTTATTCGATAGGTATTCCCAGAAAGTAAGGCCCAATATAAACAGTGTGAAGACGCTCAGTCAGATCAATAGATAACCCATATATGTTCTTATCTGGTAGCGATTCACTAAGAATAATCGACACAAAGCAGGAAAGACAGGGGGAAGAACTATAGCAGCAGCATATAACCAACAGAACCATGTAACTAGTCCGGTGCTGGATCAGGGTCATCGTGAGTCGTGACAGCAGGAATGCTTAATTTAAGGTAATTAATTATCACTTGTTGGATCTTAGTGATCTCCTTCAAAAGTAACTGATCTTCCTTAAGGGGGGGGGTCCGTCTTCTATATGGTCTCAAGGAAGTTAGAATCATGAGCAAATGAAAGGCAGCTGGATACACTCCTCATCCCCTATGTGTTCTTAATTTTAGCTTGGTTCACCAGATAAGTATCATGAAGTCTCCATGATCCATCGTCTCCTATCATAGCCATAGTTTCATCACCAAGACGGTTCAAACTCTCCTGCAAAGTCGCAATAATGCCGCTATTAATTCCGACCACCTCCTTATACTTCTCATGGATGTTCGTTATGTCAACGCCATTCCTTTTCCCAGTTTGAATCAGATCTATAAACACTCTCTTGCCCGCGCCATTGGTCGGCCCATGCATCTCCATTACAACGGAGACATATCCCCAATTATCGTTTAACCACTCTATAAGCCCATTGGAGTACTCGTACTCGCGAAGATACATAACTGCTTTTAGGGAAGTTTTGGCGTTTTCGAGGAGTGTGCTGACCGAAGGATCGTTAGAGTTTTTGGCTTTGTCCTGGAGGCCTTCCATGGCATCCGAGAACTATGGCTAGGATTAATATCCGGCACGTTCACGAGTTGGGTCTTACTTACACGGTTAAATAACGCACCCATTTGTTCTGGCTCATCTAGAATGCTGCTGATAACATGGTGCGGTTTGTACTTTCCGGTGTACCCATGGTCTCGGAGGGTCTGAGCCAATTCGTCGACAGAGTTTCCACTGATGTCTCCCGCAATTCTCTTCGGGCTCGGGCTTTTGTCAATAAAATTGAGGAATTCCTGGAAATTGCATTCACTTTTGGCCTTGTTTCTTGTACATCGCTCTGCGATTTGCCGGGGTTTCCCGTGCACAGCAACGTCGAGTTTATAGGCATACCAATAAAGAGTTCGTTCGTAGACGCCGTATTCGCTGAAACATGCAACAACAGAGGATATAAAATATCCCAAAAAGACAAGAACTAAAAGCCTCATTTGGAGAGGAGGCCTCTTAGGGTATCTTCATGGACGTACGTGAGAGTGAGATTAATAATTGATTTCCCCCAGATATTTGAACTAGACAGACTGGGCGCAGTTGACGTAACTTAATCTGGTTTGGGCCAGTACCAGGCGGTTCGGTTATAACTCAGCCACATTTATTGACATTTTCCGTTTCTCATTAGTGCACATACTTGCCAGCCTTGTCGCTAAAACGCTATTCCTGTGCTAAAACCCTCGGCGGCGAGGCTGACAAGCATAATGCCGCGTGAACCTCTTGAATTCAAGGTTGAGCCTTCAAGATCCTTCTATTTGGTTGGGAATTATGCGTCAAACAGTCTTCTTGGCTGGTCTATCCCTTAACACGGCCGCTAATGCATTTTAGCGTGCTTTTTCTACCGTAAACTACACGGACCTGCAATATAGAATACACGCATCTAAATATCTATCAGATTATATATAATTCGGAATCTTTTTACTTAAAACAGCTAATTTTGCCTTATGAAAGCCCTGCTAACATGATCTTATGCCTAGTTTGCATAGATAAACTTGCATTTAACTACTAGTCTAGCTGCTGATTTAGCTTGCATTGAGAATCAGAGTGAGGTGCTAAAGAGGATAACTTCATTCTATGCTCGCTAAGGAAGGGATTCAGAATAGGTTGGATCTAGATGAGATGAACTACTCTAATGCGTAAAAAGATGACGCGACTAATAATAAAGGGAAGGTGCGTGCGGATTTGGAGTTGAGGAAGGCGGTCAGATTATTAGGCTAATAAAATCCTGACCTAGATAAATTACGAAAAAGACCGCTAAAATGCATTAGCGGCCGGATTAAGGGATAATAGCAATATAGACCTGTGTTGTTCTGATTGATACCAGACTGGATCCCGTATTCTGACTTGGATGCAATTTAATCCCTGTTTCGCTACTTTCCATAGGCTCATCCATACCACTTCCTGGATAGGGACGGTCCAATTGTATCTTATATTCACCTCGTCTTAGAACCCTTTGGCCGTGTCGTGGGGCTTAGTTTTTTATTTCTACAGCCTAGAAGTTAAGAGGAAAATACAGGCCCACTTTTTTGTCTAGGTACAATAGACAGTCTCTTTAATTGTATAAATCTGTCCCACAAATTAAACCCGGACGGTTCCGCTGATCTTCCAAGGTTTCGCCTGTCATTTAATTTATTATTTCGCTGTTCTTATTGCTATAGACTAGTCGATTATCTTTATAAATGATATAAAGCTATAGAGTCAGTTATTTCTTGCTCAGATTACCAAGGCTGGGTAGATATTCTTCTAATCGTAGGGTAGATTATCTTCCTCGCTACCTGCTAATCCATTCAAACTCCTTTTTCCCTTCATATAAACTATGTATGATGAGTAAGAAACATTAACTAAGTTAAGTTAGTTAACTAGTTAGAGAGTACATAGGTCAGGTGGACTTTTAAAAAGCTAACGTGGACGCGCCACACATCTTAGCACCCTAACGATCCACCTAAGCTTTTAAATACTGTATTATATACTGTGAAATTCAATTTCTATATTTTCCTCAACTTCCTCTAAATTCAACTGCTTTTCAAAAAAATGAATAGTTTTCTACACCCCGATTTGGATGACACGAGAATTTAGGGAGCAAAACAGCTTGAGAATGAAGAAAAAGAGTTAGAACTTATGGAACGGAGGGCAAAAATACGTTAAATGAATGAAATGTTATAAAGGATTATAATTAATACCTATAGCTGTACGATCCAGGTGCCGCGAAACCATAGTCACATGACTAGGTTAAGTCCACCTTGGCATTCAGACGAGCCTATTTGACCTGTAACCTGCTAGTTAGAGGCTAGTTATCTAACTGAGCCACGATATTCCTAATCTTTCCCTGTCCTGTTGTTCCACCCGCAACCATGAAGTTTGTGATCATAACTCTGGGTTGGCTATTCCCACGCTTTCCCAAATCCCAAGAGATGTACGATTTCTTCGGCTGGGAAAATTTGGCCCATTGGACGACTGGACGGTGTCATCTGCACCTCGTTGCAATCTTTCTGGTGGTTGTAGTATGGCTGCAGACTAATGCCGGGATAATCATAATCATCGCAAGTCAGCTATTGGAAATAACTTGTTTCAATTATATACGGGAGTCAAGTCTATAGAATTAAACGATCTACAGATGCTCTACATCTGTCCACCCTTAATCTCCGCTCCCAGGTCCGCCACATCAGCTGCCGACATGGCCCTCCTAGCCAGGTCGCCTTCCCAAACTGCCTAGACGCGGCGACGCCTTAATTATCGTAAACCCGTTGAGCAGGAACCCAAGACAGCCACGGGGGCATTCTGCTGGTTCTTGACGACGTCATCTCCGACTGTGGCATGATCAACGGAGAAATAAGCCAAAATAAATTCTCTGCTTCTCCCAAGCTCCCTTCTGCAAAGAGATTAGAAGATAGAGGAAGGAAGAGAACTAGAACTAAGTAACGCCTATGATACCCGAAATCCTATGAAGGAAACCCGACCTGACGCGTGTCCCAGGGCAATTTTATTCGCTCTAATTGCCGAACAAGACGCCCGAGTCTCAGGAGGAAGCCATAACACTTCCTTACCGTTCAAAGCTATCCAGTTCCGGCGCTCCAGAGATATATCTGCATTGGTTTTGGGTGAACTAGAGAGGTGATTGTCACACATGGATGGAATATGAAGGGATCCTTGATTAGTTCTAAGATGTGAACCGACTTGAGAAAACTCAAGTTCAGTAACCCTTCCCTCTGTGATTAAGGTCTGCTGTAGGGCACCCGTTGCCGTATCCCAGAGCCGCACCGTCTTATCATCAGACCCGGACGCTAATAGCCGGCCGTCGGCTGAGAAGGCTACTGACCAAACCCAGCCCGAATGGCCCTCGAGAGTCTGCTGTAGGCAGCCTGTCGCCATATCCCAGAGCCGCACCGTCTTATCGTCAGAGCCGGATGCTAGTAGCCGGCTATCAGGCGAGAAGGCCACTGACCGAACTGAGTCTGAATGACCCTCGAGAGTTTGCTGTAGGTCGCCCGTTACTATATCCCAGAGCCGTACCGTCTTATCGTTAGAGCCGGATATTAATAGCCGGCCATCGGGCAAGAAGGCTACTGACCGAACCGATCCCGAATAGTCCTCGAGACTCTGTTGTAGGCCACCCGTTGTCGTATCCCAGAGCCGTACCGTCTCATTATTAGAGGCTGACGCTAGCAGCCGGCCGTTAGGCGAGAAGGAGATAGATAAAATAGACTCTGAATAGCCTTTAAGAGTCTGTTGTAGGCCTTCATTCGCTATATCCCAGAGCCGCACCGTCTTATCGTCAGAGCCGGACGCTAGTAGCCGGCCGTCGGGTGAGAAGGCTACTGATAGAACGGAGTCCGAGTGGCCCTCGAGAGTCTGCTGCAGGGTACCCGTCACTATATCCCAGAGCCGTACCGTTTTATCATCCGAACTAGATGCTAGCAGTCGGCCGTCAGGTGAGAAGGCCACCGACCAGACCGATCCCGAATGGCCCTCGAGAGCCTGTAATTCTGCACTCCATCTTTCGCTGACCTGTGGCAACTGGCATATCCAACTAGGAAAGTCTGGCTTGAACACTGTGCGAATTACTGCCATTTGAGGTGCAAATACCAATCCTGAGCAATAAACCTGAAGCGGTGCTTCATGAGCTATCTGACGATTTTTAAGAATAAAGCGCTTTCCATCATGCAGAAAATTAGACAAAACGGAATTGTCATCGCCCTATATTCATTAGTGTAAGCCTTTGTAGCATGGTGTTGACTGACTGGTATAACCATTCGGAGGAGATCAAGCATACCCACCACCTCCGACATTAGACCTAGAAGGCTCATGGCTTCCACCCAATGCAGAAAATGCTTCTGGAGGAATAGTCGTACATCTTCTATCTCGGACAATAAAGGTTGACTTTTTTCGAGATGGTGTATCCAGTAGCGACAAGAGTATCGTAATTCTGGTGGTAGACACTGGCGGATATGTTGATGGTCGATATCTGCCCTATGCGTTCCAGGGCTTGCTAGATTGCAGATATTTTTCTGTAGACGGCTCCACATGGTTTGAAGACAGGACTTCGCAATGTCTTTATTCTTTTTTGGCTCGTCGATATAAAACTCGTCTTTAGACTGGACTAAAAAATCCCGAAATGATAAATGTAGAATCTTAATAGGTTCATCTCGGTCACTAGGAACTCTCAAAACTGATCGGAATGAATTCAGCCGATTGCTGATCTGGTCTGCTCCAATCTTAAGAAACCGCGATAGCGTATTTATAGAAAGCGGAATAGCAAGAAAGATAATAACACCGACTATCTCCTGGAACTCTTGTAGAAGCTGCTGCTGCTCTTGACCGTTCAGTAGTCGCGTCAGAATTGGCTTGTATGTCTTATCCATTCTCGATATATATTTAGCTTGGTCCATTCGAAGCTCTGTGAGGCGCGATTTAGGTTCCCAATTTAGATCTTCGATGTAACGGCACATAGTGGCAGCCGAAATAAATAATGGAGTGGACACCGCGACCAATTCCTGGATGACGTCATCGCCGGGCCAGTCTTGGGAAATATTTCTCTCGTGTTTAACCTTCGTAAGTCGGTCCTGTAAGAACAAACGTATATCGTGTTCCGTCACTTCTTCGGGTATCTCATGAAGAGCTAGGTCCTGATATTCATCTGCGATCTTTGAAAAGCCGAGCTTGATTGGGCGTTCAGGCCTGCTAGTCAAGAAGATCCGAAGGTGAATCGCTTTTGCCTCCTGTAGACGAGGCAGTAATCCAATTATGTTTTCGATGTCTTGATCATGTTCACATTCGTCTAAAGCGTCGATCACTATCACAGCAGTTTGGGGTTGTCGGCCGGGTTGGTCAAGACTAAGCAACGGTTGGAGGAGTAGTTTGTCGAACTGCACCCCGAGCGATTTTGCTGCAATGTCAGGGTCATGATCGAGTGTCTTTTGCACGCCAGACTGTAGTCCAGAGATCCTGAGCATCAGTTGCCTTGTTAATGTCGGGAAAAACTTCTTCGCGTTCCCTCGATCCCCTTCACCCCTTTTAAAGAAGAAGCTGGCACCTAGATGGTTGGTGTCCTTGAGCGACCCTGCCACAGTCCGAGATATTGTAGATTTCCCTGTCCCAGCCATTCCCTGTAACCAGAAGATGATTTTCTGGGACGGCGACATCGCCCATTCCATTATCTGCTGGAGAAGCTTGGTCCTAGTGCCTTGGAGACACTGGACTTCATCTCGATCGGCGAACGATTCAAAAACTGCCTCCATCACACCTTCTAACTTCCCAAGATCTATATACTGAGCTATGCCGACTATCAGAGAACTACATAGATTACGTTAATCATACCGAGTCAATTGTGTTCGATAAACGTACGTTTGATCCACCTGTAATGATAGGAGGAACGAAGACTTATATCTCTCGAGGTTCTTCGTAACGCCCTCCACCTCTGTGCGTTTCAAGGGCCACTTTAAGGCTCGTAATCCCACCTTCTTCATTAGATTCTTTCCCTTTCCTGGATCAAGTCTCGCTTCTAAGGCTCGGAGGTAGGAGACGCAATCGGTAGTATCGTTGACTAGTCGTGAGGAGGTACGCAGGTTGTCGTTTCCATTTTTACTTTGAAGAAGCCTGTGCAAGTCTTGGAGTGTCCCTTGGAGGCCCGCAATTGACCGTTGTAGTGTAAAAATTTCGTCTCTTGCATCGTTCACCTCCTGAATGTAGCCCCCGCAAAGCTTCACGAGGCTTCCCGTCAGTTGAATTACCGCGATGACCCCCGCCGCCAAATCCATTTGGAAGGACACGGCATAAAAGCCTTTGTTTCGTTTAAGGGGGTATGATTGCGACTCAAGTGTGCAATGCCAGGTTCGGAAAAAGCTGGGCTTTTCTGGCGAGATAAAGCGGGGTAAGTTAGGCGCCAGACGCGAGGCTATGATCTATCACGAGCCAATATGAATAATCATGCATTTCACCGGAAAAAAGATTAAAGATGTATGGAGAGTAGTTTATATGAAGCGAGGATTATCATATATTAAAGGTAAAATGCTATGGCTTAATTCTATTGTGCTTAATAGAAGACCTCCCAACGCCATCCTTATCGAATACGTCCCAACCTTACAGGCAATCGATCTGTCTACCATTTCATTAAAAGTGCCTGGCCATCTGGATCGATCCTTTCCCAATGGTGGATTCATGATTTTCTTACGAAGTAAAACCCGGAAGTTCGTCTATAGCGTTTCGACCAGCTGAAATCCTAGTATATTGGCTGGATTATGTACAATTCTTCCCGCCCGAGACTCGTCGTAGCGAGACCTTTTTATATTCTCGCGATGAAGAGTGTAGGAGGCCGAGATTGGAGGGCATGGCGGCGAGAGAATTATTGATCGGTAGGATGGAAATTGTAATGTCCTTGAAAATAATTCCCTGTTAGGACTGATAGATCGATACTCTCCAATCTAATACGGTAGCTGAAACTTGACAGTATCCCAGTTTGACGTCAATAGTTCCAAAAGTTCATCTCAACGTTATCCTTGTGCAGATAACCTTCTCACATTCCAAACTGTCAATGCTTGCTGTTAGGCCACCCACCAACAATCGGCCATTCTCCAATGCCATAGATAGATATGGGCTCAGTTCGTTGCAAAATATAGCTTTAGCTTTGCCGACGCGTCCGATCCACCGTGATATGAATCAGGATACCTAACATGTCTAATCTTTAGGTAGCGCTTTAACCTTGGGAGGGGGCTCTTTTGTATATAAGGAAATCATAGCAATGAGTAGCGCGGCCTCTTTCGGATTGAACTTAGATTAGATCATCGGATGCTGAAGTCAGGTTTAAGTCTCTCATGATGGTATAATCAACGCTGACGTATATGGCGCGCTTGCCTATATAGGTTGCCCTACGAAAGGCCGACGCATCGTAAACAACATGTATCATCCATCAGACTTATAACTGTCCTAAAGCTTGACGCATTTATACTCCAACACCCATCTTTCACAATATCTACTGAGGAGAGACTAAACGCCATGCGCGGCTACAAAGCGTGAGTTCCACGAATCTTTCTGTTCTTCAATCGGGATCTAAAGCCATAAACAGCACTCTGAGCAATCCCCACACCTCGGACGAGGCCAAAAAGAACGCTCAGGCAATGCTGGACCGCCTTGGAGGAGACCAGCCTCGTGATGGACTATACGAGCAGAGTAAACATGGAAAAGATCCTACTCGTGTTATGAGCGGATTGAAGGCGTATGTAACCTCTCCCCTTCTAGACCTTACATTCTGGGGATACTAACTTCTGGAGAATTGAAGTGCACATCACAATCCGAATGTGACGGATTCTGGCCGGCAGAAGGCGGAGGAGAAGTTGATGGAGATGAACGAACTTCCCGAGGAGTAATTGGTCATGCATGACGATCTTAGGCATATGGATGTGTATTATCTATGGACTTGTGCAGAATGTATCTTCCGTAGTATTAAATATAACTTAACATTAAATATAACTTAATCAGGATATGTGCCCTCTTAACGAATCATCTACCCTTAGTACGACAAGCCAGAGCATTCGTAAGGGGCCATGATTTACTATATATGCATAGTATATCATGATGTATGTAAACACTCTTCCAGTCGCCTTACGAGTGCTCTGCAACCAGATTCTGCAATCCAACGTTCGGATATCAATTTGGTACCGCGACTTGCCAACCCACCCGAACTAAGAGCAAAATACCCATGGCAAAGCCAGAGGACTCATAAGGCGCCTGGAAGAGAGTTTCATCATGATGTATCATGATGTAAGATCACATATATAGTTCGCCATGTAGGTAACAATGGACTCGACTATCATCGCTGTGCAGTTATAGAGGCCCCACGAACGTTTATAACAGCATCCGAACCCCCTTTAGGGAACTCTTCAACTGACATTCAAAAAATCAGTCCATATACTCTATCGATATACGCAACTATTTTCTGCCAACATGTCGGACAATCCCAATCCCGGAAACTTCTCCAATCTCCCCAGGAGGAGGTGCAGAATATCGCTCATAAGGGTGGTAGTCCAGTCACAGTGGCGGATTCGCAAGCATAGATTCCTTCAAACAGGTTTGTACCATATTGGGGTTTTACCTGAGCGCGATCTGATTGAACATAGAGAGACATCGCGTCCAAGGGTGGCCAGGCCTCCGGAGGCAGCTTTGGTCCTGGAGACCCACGCGCCAGGGAAGCTGGACGCAAGGGTGGTTCTTCCACGAATGTCGACGACAATATAAATGCCCGAGTCAGCAGTGCGAACTTCAGATTCGAGTGTATCCCTGCGCCATTTCCTGCCTGGGGTGCAAACTCTTCTGGGTGACTTAGGAATAACCGAGCCGATCGAGCAGTACGTGGCCCCTATACGGTATTCTTTCCGTTTACCTTCGCCAATCCTGATAGCCACTGGAGGCCGGGAGGTACTCTATGAAGAGCATCAGAAGCTCGCACACGTGTTTCGGACTCTACCGCAAAATTCATACACTGTTGTGCTTTTCGTTGAGGAAAATGTACCTCACGATGTGCATATGGTTAACTGGCTTTTGGATATCCGAATAGGGGCCAGTCCGTGTTCGCAGAGAGCTGGGTATTCCCTGAGAGGACTACTACACTGGAATTGTCGACATGCATGGAATTAGTATTGTAAGCATTGTCAGGTTGCATTATTATGACTTAGCCAAGAGCCATGGTCATGCCTGCTACGATCTTTCTTTCGTGGAGCTTTCCCAAGCTGACATAGAGTCCCTGGAGGAAACGGCAGCCATTTGCTGGGCGTTAGGATATTTCTTACTCCCAGCTAAGCCATCTCATATTCAGCTGAAACCATCCTCCCTCGTCTTCTATAGGGTCATTATGGACTATGTCCCCCGAGAGGACTATAGGGAGGACTGTGTTAAATAAGAGATCTCCTCCTAGTTAAAAAGTGTTCCTTGAGGAACAGTCCTGCCGCAAATCGACTTGGTACCATTTTCCTTACCTGACTGACAGGCCATCGGTTGAGCGATCAGGGGCCTGTATAACGAACTATGGCGTGGATATTAGACACCATACTAGGGGAATTTAGGTGAAGATGAATAAGCCTATCCGAAGGGTCCTAGTGGTAACCATTTGACCGGTTCTCCGTTTGCCATTATTATACTACCTGCCAGAGCTAAACAGTGCTACCACTATTCCCATCTGTCATTCCCGATAATTTCCAGGTCGTCTTAGTTGACGACTACTCCTCGTATCCGTTGTTCACCGAACCGTTTCCTTGCAATATGGCCCAATCTACGTTCGTAATTATTCATGATATAAAGCACAAACCAACCCTTTTCATCAATTATTTTGCCATATACCATCTCACCTATGTCTTTAGTGTTGTCCGACTGGTGTTATTCTTTCCAGAATTCTTCTTCTGTTTCACATTGTCCTATGTCTGGTTAGGGTGGATATTTAATCTTTTCATTACACCCTCAACAACTTCAAAGTTTCTACCGGAGTCAACCCAGACAGCACCGACAATAGCCTCAATATCAGTGGCAAGACAGTGAGTAGATGGAGGACTGCTAAGGGGTTGCGATAGATCTGGCCGAAAAGATTTATCAATATGCTTTCGTTGAGCCTAGCGTGCTATTTCCTTGTTACACGCGTATTTCTAGAGCCGGGAAGTCCTATCCGCTGGTCAGACCAGTGGTGCGTCTCGTAGTTCTAGAGCACTCCATACCGCAGCTCCTCCCGCTTCTATACTACGAGTCGATAAGCACCAATGCCACAACTTTATTCCCCAATAAGGCTAGGCGTTTGTTTCGAACTTGCTGCATAGCTTCCTCAACGATGTTATAGTCATTGAAGGAATACCTAATTACACTCTCGATAAAATCTCCAGAGTTCTCCATAATGGTACAGCATGCTCAGTAGCTGAATACTAGGTTGGAACGAAGGTTATAACATTGACTTATATACAGCTTCCGAATAACGTTACAATGCTGACGAAGCCAGCTTATTCTGGACTAGAGGCAAAAATTTGCACCGGCGTGCCTCTAACAAATTGTTCGGTACAAAATGTACCAAAAAATAGAGAGTTTATAATCGAAGAGCTCCCTTAGAGAAACTATCGCCAGCGACTCTCTACTCGATAGATATTAGATGTACAACGCTGAAACGCTGTCCTATACAATATAGACACTTCGCAATAATTATATTTGAGAGGATCTTTATTTAAATACTAAGCATTAAAATACCGCGTTACGTAACTGGTATTATAAAATACTCTACAACGGGTTCTATCTAGCAATTTCTCGTTAGAAAAGTATTGAAAACAAACGCGTGGTTTCGAAGCCTCTAGGAGATGTTTATTCGTGGTACGGAAGAGCTCGTCGCGTGGAGATAAATTAGTTTCCGTTTTAGACGAACTATTAAGATTATTATTAGAGGGTGTTAATAATATAGATTTCGACCCGGTCTGCTTGGGCCGGCCACGAAGCGGACTACCTTCAAGGACACTATAATACTAGACGACTGCGTCTACTATATTATCGCGTCGTTTCTATTTATCTTTTACAGAATTAGAAGTCGGGTACGAAAGAAGCCTCTAAAAAAAGAGCAACTAAAGAGGATATATGTCCTCCTATAAAGACGCGTCTTCTTCCTCGCTTTTATCCTTTACTACCGCACCAGACAACTACGCCTCAATATCCAGGAATACTTGTTCTTCATCAAAGTTCTCTTAGACTTGATGCCGTAAGGCCCTCAATAGCCGCTATCGCGTGTTCTTTAATTCTCTCTCTCGTTGACGCACCCGACTAAGGAGGCTCGGCTGTTAGGAGTCCTCGTAACGGGCGCGGGCGTCGTTCAGTTTGCGGCGGGCCTCCTTCAGGTCTGGATAATCCTCTACCTAGGCCCTGGCTCCCACTAGACTGACGGGTCCGTGTGATTATGTAAACCTCTAGATTAGGTAATCGTCCGAAAACTGCATCTACTAAGAGCCCCAGCCCCGTGTCTCTACAACTCTAGCTCCAACGCTTATTATATTAAGCCAATTATATATCTGAATACCGTTGAGGGCATGCCCTTGACGTCCTTATATAACCAATTATGTTACACTTTGTACATCGGCTCGGAGCTCGATAAACCCGAGTTGCTTGGGCTTCAACTGCTTCAAATTGACTGGGCTCCCGCTTCGTACTTGACCTTGGGATAACAGACTCTCGAGGCCGCGCTGGCTCAATACACTGGCGAGGTTCAGGAAGCAATCGCGGAGACCCTTCACGTATTAAATGCCAATGCGAGTGGAAATGATCAAGTAGAAGAGCTCCCTAAAGAGTCTCTAATATATGTAGGCATGGGAGCCTATAAACTCGAGAAAAAGTGCCCGTACAAGCTTGGGGTAGAGTTAGATCTCGTCGTTACCCTAACTCCGTTGCTCTTCTACCTTCCTTAAAGCTTCGTACGATACCTAGCCTCGTACAGCCCTATATAAGGCCCCTAACAGCTTAAGAGGAATTCGAAGTTGCTGCTTTGCTTGGTTCGACTTAAGCTCAGACAATTGGTTAAGAAGAGCAAGCTGAATAGCTTTCTAAGCCTTAAAAAGGTCAAATGTCGATCTCCTTAAGTAAGACTTAAGGAGTGTATAGATTCCTTTAACTCGTAAGGTCGCTGTATTGCTAAAATAAGTAGACTGGTCGACCCAAGCCTTCACGAGCTTCTCTTTAAATAGGATAAGCCACGTAGTCTTAATATATCCAACTTCTTTGAGGTGCTCGGGAGTACAAGAGGGCTTATATGGTTAATGTAAACATTGCAAACTTCCCACACTGATCTCCTCTTATCCGATCCCCGCCCCCTGTATAATTCTTCCCTTCCTCATAGCTTAGATGATGTCGAAACCCCAACTAGTTAGTTAGAATTTCACATATTCTATACTAGATTAAGCACATCGCAACTGATGGACAAGGCGTACCTTCCACATTGGGGCCAGTTACCCGTCGAGCAGTACTTAATTGTGAGTATTCCTATAATAATGAGTGAGCGCAGCTAATCCTCTACTAAGAGATACTGGGACCCTTCCTCATCTGAGACTACAGATAAACAGCGCATCCGACTAATCCACCAGCTCCTGGATCTAGATGAGATCCCGGAGCTGGGATTCTGGTCAGGATAAATTACCCTCACGTGTTCCTACAACGAATGAAATTGAAACTATCCTTCGCCCATGGCGCTCGGGTAACCTCCGAAAGATAGCATGCAGAATCTGGGGGTCTGATGATCAAGTAATCCTACTACGTGCGCACTATAATCCTGACGATAATTACAAGATCGAACAACTAGTAGATTCGGATGAGCTTGATAAGGACGATAAGCCTGGTGGGCACTTTTAAATGATCCTGACCTCTTTGATTTCGGCGACCAGTGGTGGCTAATCTTCAATATCTTACCGGAGCTTGCTGGTCCAATAGATGGTTATAGCCACCTTCCAAGACGAGAAGTAGTTGACCGGGAAAGAAAGTACTTGAGGGAGATTTTTCTACCAAAGCTTAAACAAACAGATAAGTGGCGAGCGGATCGAAATAATTATATCGAGAAGGAGCTCGAGAAGGAGATCGAGAAAGAGACGCAGGAATTCCGGCAGTGTATTTCTAAGCGCTTTTTCGTTATTGCAGATCAGGAAGCTTTCAGGACGGATCACCTACGGTTAATCTATCTTGATGGGAGGAGGAATATCACACAAGAGACCCGGGTCGACTTTAACGAGCAGACGTTTGTGGATATTTCGGTTTGGTGGTTTAAAGTAGTGCTTCCTGAAATACGATGGGGTGCCTGGTGAAAAGTATCGAGTGAATGGAGAGCTAGGGAGAGAATTGTATCAGTTAGACGAAGCTGACTTGCAATAAGAACGGTCCTTACTAGCCGGTTTAGTAGTTAGTGTTCTTCAATGGAGTGGCGCTGTCCGTACAACTTGCATAAGCCTATGGTGATCAGGAAGCTGGAGTGTTCTGATAAGCTTCTGGCAAAATGAGGGGTATATGAGTCTTTATATAAGAATAGAATATCCATTTTTCAACCTCCAAGACCTTCCTGACAACCAGTAGATTGCATCATAAACACTTGTTTCCCATAGTGCGGAATGGACTGTAGCATTTGCTAGCTTCCGCGTTCAAAACTCAACAGCTTCGTAATTGCCCTGTAGGCCACAGGAGCGTAGGATTCGTGGAGGCTCTAAAGGTTGCAGATTTTCGTATCTGTCTTTTAGAATGGCTCTTTCGAAGGATGCTTAAGGGAAGGTATTACTGTGTTATTTTTTAGTTTTTGAGGGTTTATTTAGGGATTAGTTTTTAGGGTTTACGGCGACTGGCGGCCAGCTGCTTATTAATACATCATGCCACGTCATGTGATCGTCAAAGTTCCCATCCAATTTTGGAGCAATTCTCCTTCAAAAGTCCTCTCAAGTCTACCAGCCCTCCAAATCCAGGCTACTACCGTCGCTTCTTTCGCCATACTTCGCCTCACCGGCTGCGAAGAATATATTCTATTCTGTCTACTCCCACCTCTCACTACCCTCTACTTATATTTGAATATTAATCGAGCAAAACCCTTTCCTTTACATCAAACTACATCCCCAGACAGCTAATTCCTTACTCTCCTACCATCATCTACTCAGAATTCGGAACCTATTTCAGGTGTGACATCTGGCGTGACTGCTACGTCAGTTAGGCCCTGAAGGTACGTTTCTGCTGCTAGTTCATACGGCGCATACATTCTATCTTTCTATTCGAACTCCCATTCATCATGTCATATCCACCACCTCCAGGTCTCAGCCAAGGCTCATCGCTTCCACCACGACCCCCTCCAACCGCAACTACCAGCTCATCCTTCCAACCGGCATACTCGGCCGCCCCATCCTATGCTTCATCGGGTACGAGTGGACATGGAGGGACCTCTGGGTCGGCATATAATGCGTTCACGGCTTTCCAACCTCGCTCTGTAGCTTCTAATCAGGCTTACCGCACCAGCAGTCCTGTCGTGTCCGCTCCACCTGCTCCCGCGGGATTCTCGACTCCTACGACCACAAGCTACGGTAGCTACTACCAGCAAGCACAGCCTTCGTATCAGGCTGGTCCTTCGTATTATGGACAAGCGCAGTATGGAGATGCTTCTTATGGACCGACTGTGCCTCAGATTCAGAACCCATTCGGAAATGACCCAAACGGCGCGTATGGAGGGCGGAATACAGGGCGGGGTGATTCTGGTCTAGACGCGGAGACAGAAGCTCAAATTGCTCAATGGCAGAGCGCTTATGTTAATAAAGATGAAACGGCAGCAGCGAAAGCTCCTATTCGCCGTGAAGGAACACAGTACACGTCAGGCATCAATACCCCCGGTGGGGACACGCCACCGGTAGCAGGTGGGCGAGATAACGCACCAAAGACAGTTGTCCGAGCCGGAGGTGGTCAGAGCTGGACTGATCCGACTCTCCTTGAATGGGACCCAGCGCATTTCCGTTTGTTCGTTGGAAATCTTGCCGGTGAGGTCACGGATGATTCGCTTTTCAAGGCTTTCTCGAAGTATTCGTCAGTCCAGAAAGCCCGGGTAATCCGAGATAAACGAACACAGAAGAGTAAAGGTTACGGATTTGTCAGTTTCAGCGATGGTGATGACTATTTCAAAGCCGCTAGGGAAATGCAAGGGAAGTACATTGGCTCGCATCCTGTTTTATTGAGGCGAGCTACCACAGAAGTCCGACCAGTTTCGGCTGCAAATGCGAAACCCGGGAAGAGGAACGGCGGTGGTGGTGCAGGCAAAGGCGGAGGGAAGGTTAAGCATGATGGGGTTAAGAAATCAGGAAAGACGAAGGGTGGACTGAAGATCCTCGGCTGATTCAGTCAAGTTCCATACCAACTAATATCCATTCCAATTATGGACTAAATGCGGCACCTAAAGCCGTGAGGTTTGGATATCTACACCACGATTCCTACCTCTCTCTCTGCACCGGCCTTAGAAGCTCGATTTCTAACCAGTTTGTCTTCAAGGAGACTGCAAGCCATCGATGGAACTGGAGAATGCCACCCGCTAAAATAATACAACGCCAGCTGAATACAGTTGGCAGCTACAGAGTGAAGTCATTGGGGAGCAAAATCCTTGACCATAATCAACCACATTGTAAATAGTTTCCAATCAGCACTGTGATAACATAGCAAAGCAATGCCAGATAATCAAAAAAATTATTCTGCTCCAATCTATCTATCCATCCTTTAGGTCATCAGACATAAGGTAAATTATCGTATAAGCACACAACGCCAAATCGTCCCACCGTAGAGATACATACAACTCTCGCGAAGAAAATAACCAAAAGAAATCCCTCGTAAATCATCACGTATATCCAAAATAAGAAATATCGCACATGCTTGATATCATATGTGAAAGCGTCATCAGAAAGAACCCTATTCTCGTCCGTTCCGACGCAAGCAATTTATACAACACACCTTACACCAATTCAATCGAGTCAAGCTATTATATATACCACGGACAAGCTTGACGCATCCAATTAAGCTGTCAATGAACCAATAATCATTCGTAAAAATCGTTCATAGTTGTACTCGTCTGAGCCAAGCAATCGAATCAAATCGCACAGCGTAGCAAATTGGAAGAGATCTAATCGTCAACCTTCCTCAGCACTCTCCTCATCAACAGCTCGTCGTTTCCCCGGCCAAAGAGGAACCTGGTTCTTGATAGCCAGATGGCGTATGCGGTTATGGCAAGGACGATGAATAGGACGATGATGATTATGGCGATTGCGATGTTTTGTTTTACCATTCTGGCGGTTTTTCAGGTATGCGAGAGGTTAAGGAGGATAGGAAGAGGGGAGATCGAGCGCGAGTGTTGAAGAGAGGAAAGGGAGCCGTTCGTGACGGCTTGTATATATTTCGTCGACAGGCTTCGCTCTGGAGGTTGATTGTCGGCGGAATCGATGGGCGTAGATGGATTATATATATTCAGAAGAGGGAGAAAAGTCGAGCAGAGCGAGAATCAAGCGATTGGTTGAGAAGGACGATTGACGTGGCAGCGGTAGGTAGCTCAGAAGCTAAGCAATACTCGTATCGTTTCGTGGTGCATACAACTCATAGGTACAGGAGCTTCAAACCCAAGAACAATAAATAATGCCAGAACAATTCCAAGAATGAAGGGAGGAGGAATAGTAGTCATGAAAAATTTAATTGCAGAAGAACTGGGTCTCCTGAGAATAAAAGGAAACCCAGCCAGATCTCCCAGCCATGTTTATTTTTCATGTTTTTTTGTGCTGGTGGCTGGGACGTTGAAGCTGTTTGTTTGGGCTGGGGAAGCCTAGAGGGGCTGATTGGGTACCTGCTACTTAAGCTGTCGCGCTAAATCTTAGCGCCATCAGGTACCCGATACTTTGCCCCAACCTCGTGGTTTTTGTGATAGAATAGGGCTTCTGAGTGGGGACTACAACACCGGCGACTAAAAGGGATTTAATCTTGTTTACACCCAATTTCTTACTTTTCTTACTGTCTTAGACTGTATCTCAAGGGTCTATTATGAATATCGAATCTCCAACCGACCAAGACTCCTTCCTGTAAGTGGAGTTCAGTTTGATCACTCAAAAATCCCACAAGAAGACAGTAAATAATCCCAAGAAAGGAACAAATAAGAGATCCTTGTCTTTGATGCCCGCAATTTGCTACTGCGAGACGGGCCCTTCGATTGTACAGGCCCCGAGCTTAGGTTTTCCATCACTCAAGTATAAGACCAAGCAGCTAAGAAGGATACTTTAAGTCTATCAACCAAATTAAATACTCCATAATGGAATGTATTTACATTTTCCGAATCGCCCCATTGTCTCGTTATCCTCAGTAGATAAAACAAATTTCCTTCCAATTCCTCACTTAGCTCAATGGACTGCCCTACACGCGTTCAACCATTAGCAATCAACACAACCATTATAATATCAGGAGACAAAGATCGTAGTCAAAATAATCAGGCATGGAATAATTGTATAGGCATAGGATACTGTGATATTATCCTTTTCGAAGTGCGGTCGGTCATAGTCATCACAACGGGAGGACGCGAAAAGAACCAGGGAGAAATATACCTAGAAAGCTGCAACTGTGGTTAGCAATACTGCTGCTGATTGCCAAATATTATAGATGATTATGGAAAGATGCCTTCAGATTTCAGTTTAATATGGTCACCGAAACTGAGTGTCCCTTCCTTTTCATTCCTCTTCCTTGGCTTGTTCAAGAGAGAAATGAATCGGTGTACTTACTAGTAGAAATTATCAGCCAGAGGCCTCGATACTGATGGGAGATATTGAGCTTCTATGGATGGGAATTTATGAGACTTGAGGTCTTTAAGATCTCGTCAGGTCTTCGTCATGATTGCACCGACACGAACAGCTCTACCAGGTTGATGGGATAACTTATCAGCTTTCTACAATAATTACTAGAATCATACATAAAGCAACAAAATATTATTTTAAAATGTGCGAAATTGCAGTGGTAGAGATATAAACAATATCGATCTGATGATGTCTTCATTCCATAGCGACCCTATATCACCCTTATCCAACGCTAAACACCCACGACATAATGACAGAATTATGTGGGAATTTTCAACTCTGGGCGGGTATACGTGTACTTCATATTAGACCACAATTATGTAAATAATTTAGTGTCATTGAATACATGCTAACGAATCCCTTCTATCGCAATGATACCTTAGTCAATAGCAACTCCAGAATACAAACCAGCCCAGCAACATGAATCCTTTCAATAGCATTACTGTATACAAAGTATTCGACATCCTCCATATTTCTACTCCATCATGGACTCTGAAAACCAAAAGACACAAATAGTAAGTATTCGCGGAGAAGATGAAGAATAGCCCTAATACGATCTAGCAACGAAGAATCCCCACCAAGAGAAGCAACCTCCTTTTCCCTCAATGATATCTCGGTCCCGGAACCAAAGATACGAGTTGGTCTTCCAACAGGAGTAACTACCAATGGCATCAACAACACAGACATAAACAACGTCAACTACGTCAACTACAACCACGTTCGACAACCTCCAGACCCCTGCAAAGAACTCGAAGAGCGAATCCTCTGGCTGTGGAAGAAAGTCTGGCTTGGATTATACCAAGTGGACGATATGAACGGCCCATATCACTACGAGCGAATTGAAGCTCTCTACCTTGGCGCCGGGTTGACAAGAACTTACCGCGTGGGCGAACTCAAGGTCCTAAATCGACATTTCTTCGAGTACAGTCGTAACCATGGAATCCTGGGGTTAAAGCTATACAAAGACCTCTCGTCCCAGAAATTACAGTCTGTTGTCGAAATTCTGGAGGCGTATGAGAAGGAAATCCCCAATTTGGAAAGGCTGTATACGATTCTGCGGGAAGGGCAGCTTGCGCTGTATGAGGAGGACGGGTTTGGTGGATATAATGCGCAGATCCATCAGACTCAGCGGAAGTATCTGAGTATTGCGGAGCCGCTTGAGAAGAGGTTGCTTCATTATGATGCCAGGATGGATGTGTTAATTATGGATATGCATGATGAGGCGATGCGACTGCATGCTTTTAATCCTGGGTTGAGGAAGGGGTTGCATGTTCATCAGCGGGTGTTTGCGAATGGGGTTTGAGGGTCGTTGGTTTCTCCTGGTTGGGTTTAGGGACGTGGCAGTTCGAAGGGTGGTGATTGCTGCTGCTTGGAAATTAAGTATCTTAATCATAAGTCCAATATTTAATATAATTTTAGTCATTTATGTCTGCAGTTTGAAAACAGCCTATAGAAAACGGGAAGCGACAAGGCTGCACCCACAGCTTATATTACTGGATTAGTCGATGTTTTAGTTCTCAGCAGTAAAATAGACTCGTAGGCCTTTGATGCCAGGGCCTATGTTGCCATTCATCTAGCCTCAGCGCTTACGTTCGCTACCTGATTGGAGCATTTCCGGTTAGGAGAATGAGCCTTACACTCCTACTACATCAACGTTAACGATTACCTTGAGCTGATTAGGACTCATCTTTTCAGTACGAGTAATTTGATCATCTCGTATGCTGCTACTGAACGGCAGCCTAGTGACAAATTCCAGACTATCCCTCAAGGCCTTTGGTAGGACTTATCAGCCTTGTAAGGGTAACCAAAACACAAACGGTTTGTCTGAGAAGATGTATTACCCACTACCTGAGACACTTAACCCATCCAATTCCCCTGTCTTTGACTGATCAGGCCGCGGCAACAGCCCCAAATGACAGGGTTCCCCTCTTTTTATGTAGTTGGCGCATACTAGCAAAGGACGGAAATTACTCTAGGTCCAACACATCCAATACTTACCTCGACCCTTGGGTATAAAAGGACACTAAAAGCTCGCGACAATTGGGAACCACAATTCTTTTACACCCTCATTTTAGATTAAATATCGAAGGTAGCCGAAGCTTGTGAGTTGCCTCGAAGCACCTCGTTTATTCCTCTGCTCGCAATACAACTTTGTTTTCTCCTAAACTTCCAAATCGTTTGCCGTCTGCTGGACGCAATATCAACGTTGAAACTAAGTTTCTACGAGGCCAAATGTATCAAATGTGGGTTACAACCACTATATTCGTTTGCGGGCACCGTGAGACGCGACGAGAACCGCACCCATGCGGGGAGAACCACGCCGAACCTTGGCCGGAAGTGCCTATGGGAAGTTCCCATAACCGACGCAATAAATGCCCAAGATGTCGCGGAGTCTCTAATGGTCACTAGCGTCAGCACAGGTAAGTGGGTTCCCACCAGGGTTATCAAAACTCATTTTTGACTAAGTTCGTGTGTGGCAGTTCTCTTCCCATTACTCCAGACCATAAGGGATTTAGGGATTTCCACGAATAACGGTGCCTTCGCTGGGAAGTAAGATGGAAAGTAGAGCACAGTCTCTAGCCAATAGATTCATTTCCATATTACAAACTGCAACTTCATTTTAGTTATAATGGCACACAATAAATAGCAAAATGTAATTCCTCATCCATATCCATACCATGGCGATCGGCTAGTGCTTTCAACTGATCCCTAGAGAGAAGCCCTTCGAGAACACAGCCTTGACTCGTGTTAGTCACCAACAGAGAAAGCCCATAATTCAGCTAGGTGAAGTCTTACCAAAGGTTTTTTCTCTATAGTCCCTCCAGATTCTGATTTGGTTTTTGAGAAGATCGCTACTATCAGGGACAAGTCGAGAATCTTCATGGTGGTGACACATTTGAGTGTCAATGAAAGTTAGCTGCTGTAGCATTTCCGATGTGCTGCTATAACGTCCGAGCCAGGCTTTCGAGATAACTTCATCGATCTGCTAATTCCCAGAGCTTAGTTTAGGCAGAACGAGTGTCCCATCTTTAAGAGAAAGCTCAGGGGCGGCTTCGTGCTCCATTTGGTAAATTAGCGATGCCATAGCAAACATGTCTGATTTCTCAGATAAAGTCGGCGAAGGACCATTAATAGGAAGTGGGAGATCCGGAAAAACAAGGTTTGGTTCACCGCAAGGGCTGGCTGCACTAAAGTCACAAAGAATAGCTGAGCCATGTTCGTCAAAAAGGATATTGTCAATCCGTATATCAGCGTGCACAATACCGAGGCTGTGAAGATGGCAAAGAGCATCGACAATATCACGGTATAATTTTATTCGCTGAGACAGTGTAGAAAATATATTCGCAGTCGGCTGCTGATATTTGCGAAGGTATATCCCCTTGGGTTGATCAGTGTCGATGGCTTCTATGATATGAGGATGTGGCCTGGTTTGAAGCAGCTTCATAATGGTTCGTTCATCTTTCAGCAAACTAAAATGGAAAAGTGTGTCTGAAGCATAATGCCAATGGTCACGTTGAGAGGCATCATGGCTAGGTGGCTTGAAAATTCGACAAGTTTTTAGAACAATCTGGTCATCAACATTGTAGACTTGGCCCGAAGCTCCAACACCTACTATGTCCAGATCATGCTGAGATTGTAGATGTATAGTGTATGTTTCACAAACCGAGATGTCTGAATCGATGTTGCAAGGGGTATTAGACTCGATATCTTGAGATTTCTGGGGTATGGATGGGCCAGTTCTTACGAAATAGGGGATTATATGAGACCAAAAGTTTAAAGCGCTGTATATGAAGTTTGAGAGCGCTTTGCGTATATTTATGAACTGATTCCAGAGGCATGAGAACATGATAAAAGATGCCATTAGGAAGGGAGAAGTCGGTTTGACAGCGTTGAGGGAGGGTTATATTGCGGAGGCCTTGGCAGGCGGTGATGCAGTACAGCTATTCCTAAAGAGGCAGAGCTAACCAGAAGGGGGAATGCTCTAAGCATACTCATTTATGCCACTATACCAAAAAGCCTTAGTTGGGCAGTAGTCAGTCCTTGTACTCAAACAAATTCAAAGGTCCTCGCTTTACGACCTATTTCGGTCTTTAGTTAAATATGTCTATAATCAAGTTTTGTCATCCCAGGACCCTCTACCATCTCTGTTGAGGATACATCTGCACATAACTGTTCTAACATCTTTCGACGCAAATATATATACACCAAAAATCCTCTATTCCAACATCCTCGCCCTCTCCGGATCAGCCAACATGTCCGGATTCCACCTTGGATCCTTGCTCTCAAGTACAGGTGCCCACCCAAGCTGTATCTTAGCATACAGTCAGCAGTCAACCGAACACTCAAGAAGAAAAACGAGCACTTGGTAACCCACCTGCATAGTCTTCTGATCCCAGTCCTTCACAAAACTCGCTACCTTCCCATCAACAATATCAAAAATAGCAGCCGCACTCCATCGCGCCCTCTTCGGTGGTTCCATCCTCTCAATTCCCTGATACGGTTCCCCGCAATGGCTTCCCTCCGCCGTATACCGAAGTAACACATGGCTATCTTTCGCCCAGGCCTGGTCGTATTGAACGATCCTAAGATCGGCGACGGACGCCATTACGTGCACGTGGGACTCGGCGTAGTCCATCGGTGTCGAACAGCCAGGGAAGGTGGAAGGACTCCAGAATTTGCTGTCGGGGTTGCAGAGCTGAGAAACGGAGGACCGGCCTTGGTTCTTTGTCGGGGAGTAGGCTATTGACATGTATTCTTTTGCGATGTTTATGTTATTCTGTGCGGTTAGTTTAGTTGCTGAGTTGGGTGGATGGGTTGTGAGTACCGATTCTTCGGGTGTCTGAGGGGTTGTCATTAGGGTTGGTGGGGGATCGGATGCCATTGTGGGATTATTTGGTGTGTTGTTGATGTATTTGCTGGGCGTAGTTGATAGAAATACTCTGTTAGGGCTTTGGTGATGGTTTATACATATTGTTGCGCTAGATTGAGTTTGTCTGATACTTGGCATATCACGCTGTCACTATGATATCATGTCCATGTGTGCGATTCCATGCCTTGAGGGCATTGTAAATTTACCAGAAAACGAAAACAAATTATACAAATCATAACACAATCAACAGTCGGTCATAACCATCAATAGCAGCTGCAATCATCCGAGCACCAACCCTAACCAGCGCAATTCACTCCATCAACTTCTCTTCATCCTGCTTTGTTTGTTCCCTTTCCCTCCGGTTGGCCTCCAGGATGCCCTGGTTGAACTGACGCCTCGAACCCCCGAGCGCCGTAGCATTTTCACCTGATCCGGGAAACGAGGGTTGTTGTGCGTCGGGATCCTTAGTGAAGATCTCACCTTTCTCGCCGACTGTGGCTTCGGCGGCTTCAGATTGCCGACGAGCGGTTTCCATTTTGGACGGAGATTGGTTTTGGTTGCGGTAGTTGAGGTTGGTTGACACTGAATTGTGTTTGAAAGAGGGTTCAGAAGCGAAGATTATCCAGTGAATATATTTGGTCTGATGTGATACGGGACGAAGTATTGGGCTTGTTGGTTGTTATATCTTGTAGTGGAGGGTCATGCTCCTGATGTATATGAGATTGCATCATCCGCATGTAATAGGCATTACCGTGGCTCAACCGCTGGAGATGATTGATAATCAGATAAATCAAGGAACGGTATATCGGTTTTTGGTACACCCCAATTATTCTCCAGAGATAGACAGACTAGTTTGGTCAACTAAATCTTATTTCGTAATCATCGGCAAGTGGAACCGTATACATGGTTCTAAGGCGGCAACATAAAGTAACACCAACGGTGAACCAGCCAATTTTGCAAAGGTCCCTTAACTTCGACATCATACTGGATAGTATCCAGCTGGTCGGCCTTGCGACTATCCAAGTTTTGATGTCAAAGACCCACTTGCGTACATTGCATGTCGGTCATGGCGGGAGTTCCGCCGACCCTAACCTCAGAGCCCCCACCACTGCTTAATTATCTGACATGAACCTGGCAGCTTCGAAACGGGAGTACCACCAGTACGATAGGTGTCGAGGTTAGCAGAAACCGTAATATTATAGCTCATGTCCTAGGTTACTGACGAGTTTCACCGCCATATCGCCTGGATATCTGCTGAAAGACGAACGTGAACACCTAATTATAATGGCCTGGTTGTGATAGTTGTGGGTGACTTGAACCAGGTTTTCCAGTATGAAGGCAGATGTGCCTCGATAGTGGAGGTTAACTTAGCTTTACCAATATATCCTCCCAAATTTGCCCATGTTTTTGCGTAAAGGTAACAGGTTGATCACCTCGTGGCATCAAGCAGGCCATGAGATAGTAAGAAAATGAGTATGGACAACTACTCACTTTCTATCCATTGTATGTTCTGCGTGCCCTGATGTTATCGCATTGGGGATTTCGCAGGAAGAAAAGAATGAGCAGGAGGTGTTTGCTCCGTTGGGCTATGTATGTCCAGCCTCGGGTTGATTTATACTTCGGAGATATCACGAGGACTTCATTATGCAGGGTTGCATAATTTTCTGGGTAGTTAGTGTAGAGACAGAGCCACAATTGATAATTAACTATGGGGTTCATTAACCACAGCTCAATGTAAGGAAAGGACATCATTATACAGTAAACAAGCTTGAGGATCCCATGACTCCCTTATTATACCATACAGCCTTCTAGTATTTGCTCTTCCTGCCTCTGCCATGTAGCCTAAGGTAGTCTATCGGCGCCATGACTGTTAAAGCGAACTCCTGTCCATCATCCCAAATGCCCAGCAAATAAATTGTACTAACTAGCCCTAGCTTTGGGCTCATATTTAGGGCTGCGGCTTACTACTCTATGTTATCAGGTAGCTGAAGCTTCTATATATTCTATTGGGAATTCGTCGTCTGACGTGGCCTTTCGCTATATAGGAGTCTATTTTAGAGTAATATTTATAGGACTAATAAAGTGCTCCTAAGCGTTCTTTAGTCAAGAAACTGGATAGTAGGTCTAATCGACTGACCTAACTCGAAAGGAAATAGGTCAGCAGGGTGACGGGTATTTCTTACTTTCTATAGTCCACGTTCCTTAAGAGCAGGTTACACCGGCATAATAACTATCACACGCGACCCTAAAATTGTTTCGCGTAACCCGAAGCTTGCGTTGCGCGAACTTTAATATTCAACCTTAACTGCTTATTACAATTGACGATCGGCCTACTTTTACTACAAGGGCTCCAATCCCAAGCGCTTGGACGTTTCATGTCAGGGTCGTAGTAAGAAGGACACAACGCGGTCACTGACGACACCTGTCTAGTAGGATTAGCAGTCTTCCAGTTTATTTGCTGAGATGAAACTAGCGGAAACATTGGGATTATCATCTGCGCAGGACGCATGATTTTCGGGATGAAGATCAAGCAAAGAGCATCCACCGTTGGAGCAGTTTTATTAGGGAAGTGCGTAGGGGTTTTCGTCCTCATGATGCCTACTGTCTGTGCAGAGCATTGAGGATTCTTTAACTAGTCGACGAAGCTTTGTTTCAGGAAGAAGTCTACCATGAGCAGACGGTGGTCTTTATAGGTTTGTTGAACTCGAAGGAACAACTATCTTGAAGCTAGACTTTTTGGGCAATTTTTCGGCTGGAAATTTAATCACTGGGTCATGAATCTCCAAGGAGAGACTGTCTCATGCTAGTTCCGAAGATTTAGAGTCACAACAATTAAACGAGCATCTTTTCTCCTGCTGGCTAACGTGCCCTGTATATTAACGTCCGGGCATTCTCGAAGCCTAATTCCGGCACATTTAAATTCCTCGGTGATACGGCAGGTCGTATGACGTCTCTCCTTCAAGGCGGTTACGTTTCGACGGCCCGCTCCCTGCCAACCCGAACCCTAATTCCCGCTTCAATGGTTCCCAGTGTTGGTGAATATTTTCCGCGGGGACACGCAACTGTGGCTTTCTCCGTTTGATGTAAATCACCGGGCAGAGTATTATTTAGTGTATATATACGGGGTCTGGGAACCACTCCAAGAGAATGTGGGCTCGGTATGACTGAGACCCCAAGCTTGATACAACAACACAGAAACATGATCTTCTATTTACTCAACCGCTGGTTTACAGTGGTAGCTCTCTTTGCCACGCCTTTCATTTCACTCGCTTTATCTGGCAGGCCATGGTCCAGCGGACTAGTTCCCCGCCAACAGAACTCGACGAAATATGTCGCGGCCCACTTCATGGTGAGACACAGTCGAAATCCAGTAGATAGTGCACCCATTCTAAAACTGCGAGATATACAGGTCGGGATAGTCGAGAACTACACAGTCAGCGACTGGAAACAGGATATGGAACTCGCCAAAGAAATCGGCATTGACGCGTTTGCTCTCAACTGTGCCAAAATCGACTCTTACACCCCGACCCAACTTGCTAAAGCCTACGAAGCTGCCTCGCAGGTGGGCTTCAAAGTCTTTATCTCGTTCGACTTCGCTTACTGGTCCAATGGAGATACTGCCGATATCACGGCGTACATGCAAAAGTACAGCTCCCACCCTGCACAACTGCAATATAACGGGGCGGCTCTTGTGAGCACGTTTGTTGGCGATAGCTTTGACTGGGGCCCTGTCAAAGAAAAAACGGACCATGCTATATATGCCGTTCCGAACCTTCAGGACCCAGCAGAGGCTAAATCAGCCACCACGTCAATCGATGGGGCATTTTCCTGGTACGCGTGGCCGACCGATGGAGGAAATAGCATCATTCGCGGTCCAATGACGACCAAATGGGATGTGAAGTTTATTGAGGACCTGGGTAATAAGACTTATATGGCTCGTAAGTAGGATGCGCTACGTTCACGGGAAATGACCTGGACATTAATGCTATGAGTGCAGCTGTTTCACCATGGTTTTCAACCCACTACAACACCAAAAATTGGGTGTTTATCTGTGAAGACCTTATAACAAGGCGATGGGACCAAATGCTATCCATGAAACCAGACCTCGTGGAGATTATAACATGGAACGGTACTACCTCTCACCTGACTGTTTGTTAGGCCCTGGCAACTAAGGAAGCTCTAGACTACGGAGAATCGCACTATATTGGACCCTATTCCGCTCATCACTCAGACGACGGCTCGTCGCAATGGGCGAAAGGGTTTCCACATGACGGGTGGCGTATTATATCCAAACCCTACATAAAAGCATACAAGTCCGGAGCATCATCACCAACTGTCGAGTCCGATCAGCTCGTCTATTGGTATCGACCGACACCTAAGGGAGTGAAGTGTAGTAAGGATTCTCTAGGGCCGCCGCAGGGAATTGATATGCTTTCGGATAGTATTTTTGTGGCGACTTTGCTCAAGGAGCCTGCGACTCTTACGGTTACTAGCGGGTCGAATAAGCCGGCAACGGCAGAGGTTGAGGCCGGTATTGTCACGACAAACTTCACCATGGGCGTTGGCAAGCAGACCTTTTCTGTCACTCGGGGAGGGTCTAAAATCATTAGTGGGGATGGAGAGTTGGAGATCAAGGACACTTGCGATTATTACAATTTCAATGTCTATGTGGGCTCTATCGACGCTAGTCAGGCGTGATTGTGCTGTTTAAGATCAGAAGAACAGAATATGCGTTTTGGAAAATTGAGACGGTGCGCCCTTATGCGTATATAACGTTAGATTTATCTTCGAGTACTGTTTGTATATCGGTTGTATCATCCCACCAGTCTTTTTGTATCCGTGCCCCATGATAAATATACTATGAAAGACTGGGGCTTCGTACCCACCTATAACGACGAAATGTAAAGACGAGAAAAATCATATACTTTTTAAGCAACTTCCTATAATATGCTGATCTCCCTAGAGTAGATGATACGGCTGTATTGCGAAGCACTTATAAGCTTGACACAGTAATGTTCAATAATATAATAGGTTCGTTGACTTAAGATTAATGAAACCTATCCCTCATTCATTGGTGCGTGTTGGCTGTAGAAGTATGACCTCCCCGAAGAGAGCAATAGTAACTCCATCCACTGTTTCCTGGCCGCTGATACCTAGGTTTTCCGTCCGTCCAGGAGACATAGATTTAGGTATATTGCTAGTCATCCCAATAGAATCAAGCTTAACTGCCACCTGAAACAAAATCCCGAATCTTTCAATAACAAGAATTCTACCCGTTTCAGAAAGAAAATAACGCGAGAAATTTGATCGAAGATACCGTCGCTCGGCCCTTTAAAATTCGTTCTATAATATAGAGAACTAGTAAGTAAAATATCTAAATATTAAACCAGATTCTTTATAAGTAATGTAAGTTGTAAGTTCTATATATTTATTTTATTTAAGAACTCTTAAGTTAAGGTCCAGAATCTAAAAGGTCAGTCTACCTGTAGTTGCTGCCTGTTGCTCGTGTTGCCCTAAGCGCTTAATCCAAGGCAGCAACTCGCCGAGCCCTTACTGTTACCATTAAAATATGAGGTATTTAGTCTTCACATATACTTGATTTCTATCCTCTTGTTGATTAGAAGAGGGATTAGGACATCAACGTCAATGATTTCAATTCCAAACTCGTTCTTTAACCTTGCCACCTGTTCTTAGATTTGTCCATTTCCAACTACAGCGAACCAACTATCTAAAAGGTTAGCATTCATAAACCTACTCTTTCCTATTCTGACACACTAGCCATGGCACATCTACAACGTCATATGTTCTAACGAGAGACCAAACTAAACAGCCCATTTCATTCGTCAGACAAACCACAGCATCATCCGCAGCATCAACCACTATCAACCAACATGCTTCCAAAATCCAGTATCGACGTCGCCATCTACGACGAAATAGGCATCTTCAAACGCCGGAGTCTCTTTCTCGATACCTCAGTGGAGGCTGAAAAAAGCCGAAATCCAGGTGATGGGCTCGGATGGCCGATTCTGGTTTGAGATGTCAAATGCCCGTACCGGAGACAATTTGCTTGATATCTGCTTCCTGTGTGAGGTCGATTCTTCCAAGATTCGTTCTATCAAGGAGACTGCAAGGAAGGTTCCTATTCGTAACGAGATTTCGGGCTGGAACTGTCAGGACTTCGTGCTTGATGTTTTGGGGCACTTGAAGGCGAACGTATTATCGATGGTGAGAATGAGGAGTATGTTAAGCGCAAGACGGAGCTAAGGAAGAGGCAAGATGGATTGGTGTAGCTGGTTGGATTGTCCTACATTTGGATAATTGCTCGTTCGACGTGGCTTTTGTTGGGTTTTAGGGGAAGGGGTAGTTTTCAATGCTACATCGGGATAGTGGAATATGGATAGTTGAATTTGGACTTTTGAAATGAGGCTTTGATGTCTGTTCAGTTTTTAATTTTATCGTTTCGATTCTGGTATATAAAGGAATATGCAGGGCAATTACCTGGGTAAGCAGAGTAATGCTAGCAGGCGATGCAGGGAAACTCTAACGCCTTTGGCGATATTCTTTTTTTGTCACCGAAACACAGTCGACTTCTTCTTTTAGCCCAATCTACCTGCCTCTGGATAAGAATTTATATAGTGTAACCATAGATAAGCAGCAACTTTTAGGGAACATTTTCAGAAAAAACGCTTCTAAGGCATTCTGTATAGCCTTTGGTCTATATATGGTAGGGCAGTCTACTTTGCAAACAGTAGCTCCGCTTGATTTGAATTGCTGCGGTTTATGCTCAGGGCAGTCGGCATAAAAAAGTATCAAGTCAAGAACGGCGAGGGTTACACAGATTAGACGACACTTTCAATTGAAATATTTCGGCGTCCACGATGATTCCGCTTAGTTATCCATCCAATGATACTGCAAGGCATCCCGGTCTCTCACATTTCCTCTCTTCCTTTCTCCATCACAAAATACTCACTTGAGTTCATTAATGTATATCTGGAATACGCAGGCTAATGGAAAGGCTTCGAAATACAATATACCTACAATATATAATTTATACAATTATACGACCTCCATTGAACCAGTGGAATCTCAGAAATTGCACTGTTCTTTGGACACAGTGGCGGCCCAACGCAAAGTGAAAGTTACATATATGAAACTCAGGAGAAAAATGTTGACGAGTTATCCAACATCGGCTCACGGACATCCCGGGCTTATCTCCCTATAAGATGGTACGACTTTATTGCATCAAGACCAGCTTAACCATGTGAAACGGATACAAGGCAGTGCCCTTTGCTATTACCCATTCAGGTAGCCATGTCATTGTCATTTCTCTATGATACGGGGAGTAGGAATTTTCAGTGCGTGGACTCGTTGGCTTTGGAAATTCAATGGCCATTCCTTCAGTGCCTTGAAAAGATGCCCATCCGGTTCTTAAATTTCGTGTTCAGCGAGCCAATGTGAGCGTGTTTCGTTCGATTTTGAGTACAAGTATGGAGCCATTGGCCATCTTGAGCACATTTGAGGGCATCTATCATGGTTTTAGCATCTCTCAATATGGGTCTGGCTTGAGTCGGGATGCCTTCCTAATTTAAAACCACCGAGAATCGTCATAGCCAGCTTCGTAACCCAGTTCCCAGAACGACCTCTATCAGCCGTCTCGATGATAATGACCTGAGACCACCATTTCTTCAAAATTCTACTGTGTACTGTAACCCCGATTGGTAGGAAATGACGACTTAGCCCTCTGCAGCGCATGTCATTGTGTTACCGGAATGTCGGGTCCGCGGTGACCGATATCTAATATGGTCAGCATGGGTATACACTCGTTTACCGATCTTGCGGCCTGCCTGAAACTTTTAATGGTATACGCTGGTGTTACCAGCACTGGATCATTGAGGCCTGATATAACTTTTCTACGGAATGATCTAAGATCCGCTGCCGAGCTACGCTTTGCTTACGTTCAATGTTTATACTTGCGTGGCGGAATTGCTTTCCTTTCATGTACTTTGCGCCGTGCTTACTGGTATGTCCTTTTATTTGGTCTTGACTACTCCTAACAGATTGTCTTATTTCGCCTCTCCAGACTATGAATTAGAAAAACCCATCCATGTGCAAATTGGATTTGGATTTTCATTCTTTTTTGAACTTTCGGCTTCACTTGGTTCCCTAACTTTCAGAACTCGCGATCGTCAAGAATACTACGATGGAAGGCAACCGTGTGGCCGACGACGGAGGGAGCGGCTACCAGAACTGGCACTCTTTTCACTACTCCATCCCAGGATCTTGGTCTTCAGTTACAGCAAAATCCACACCAAATTCGAGTCAAGATTTCGTGTCCATCCATAGCACTTCGTCGACAGAGGGTGGAGATGCAGATTTTTCAGCTCCCCAAGAGAGAGGGTTTACCGAAGAAGATCTGGCAAGAGTCCGTTCACATAGACGCAGCCATGTCTCGGGCCATGAAGACGAAGGCAGAGAAGATTGGTTGCAGATAGAGAAGCTTATTTCTCGGATGTTTGGTCAAGAGAGAAGGGCGACTTCCGAGGAGGAAAGAACAAGGCATGTTGGTGTTGTTTGGAAAAACTTGACTGTAAGAGGCATGGGTCTGGGGGCAGCCATTCAGCCTACCAACGGGGATGTTTTCTTAGGTTTACCCAGACTTGTTAAAGGGTTGCTTACTCGAGGTAGAAAGAGTGCTGCCACAAAACCACCAGTTCGAACCATTTTGGATGACTTTACAGTAAGTCTGCACTATGTGGCTGTTGATGGATATATGGCTAACGAATATACACTAGGGCTGCGTACGTCCTGGTGAAATGCTTCTGGTCCTTGGACGCCCGGGCTCGGGGTGCTCAACCTTCCTCAAAGTCATTGGAAACCAACGTGCGGGATATGAAAGCATTCATGGAGATGTTACCTACGGCGGGACAGATGCAGAAACTATGGCCAAGATGTACCGCTCAGAGGGTATGTTGAGAACCTATTTGAATTTTATATTTGCTTAAAAACGCCGTGACTGATCTTATTAGTGCTATATAACCCCGAAGACGACCTCCACTACGCATCATTAACCGTGCGCGACACTCTCTTATTTGCTCTCAAAACCAGAACCCCAGACAAGGCATCCCGGATTCCCGGAGAAACTCGAGAGGATTATCAGAGTACATTTCTCTCCGCGATCGCAAAACTCTTTTGGATTGAGCACGCATTAGGAACTAAAATAGGCAATGCCTTGATTCGAGGAGTCTCTGGTGGAGAGAAGAAAAGAGTTTCAATTGGCGAGGCCATGGTCACTAAAGCCAGTACGCAATGCTGGGATAACAGTACAAAAGGCCTGGACGCAAACACAGCCCTAGAGTATGTCCAAAGTTTAAGGAGCTTAACGAACACCGCCAACGTTTCAACCTTGGTCGCACTGTACCAGGCTTCCGAGAACTTGTATAAGCTTTTCGACAAGGTCATTTTGATCGAGGAAGGTAGATGTGCCTACTTCGGCCGTACAGAAGATGCAAAAGCATACTTTGAAGGACTAGGATTTGAATGTCCTCCTCGATGGACGACTGCTGACTTCTTAACCTCCGTCAGCGACCCGAATGCAAGGCGTGTTAGGAGCGGTTGGGAGAACCGGGTTCCGCGGACTAGTAGCGAGTTTCAGGCAGCGTATCGTGCCAGTGATGTCTTCAAATCCACTATTGCTGATATCGAGGAGTTCGAGGCAGATATGGAGAACGAGCAAGAAGACCGAGAACTTGCGCGAACCAAGACACCGAAGAAAAACTATACCATCCCATTTCATAAACAGGTTCTTATTTTGACTCATCGGCAATTCCTTATCATGTTTGGTGACCAGCAGACACTGATTGGGAAATGGTCAATGATTGTTTTTCTAGCACTTATTATCGGAAGTGTGTTTTATAATATCCCGAAGTCAAGGTTGGTAGCCACTCACTGGGAAATATTGCTATACTAATCTGTCTAGTTCCGGTGTTTTTACACGAGGCGGAGTCCTCTTCCTTATTCTTCTGTTCAATGCTTTACTTGCTATGGCTGAACTTACTGCATCATTTGATAGTCGGCCTATCTTACTGAAGCATAAAAGTTTGTATGTGTTCGACATGCTCTTACCCTATCGGAATTACCACTCACAAGATCAGCTCGTTCTATCGCCCGTCGGCATTTGCACTGGCCCAGGTGGTTGTGGATATACCACTTGTGATCATCCAAGTTGTATTATTCAACCTGGTCGTTTACTTGTACGTATTCCTCTAATGAGCCGGCTTCCGCTAACTCTTTGCAGCATGGCGAATCTCGCAAGAACTGCATCGCAGTTTTTTATTAGTTTGCTTATCATATTTGTTTTAACAATGGCTATGTACTCTTTCTTTCGAGCCATTGGGTCGCTCTGTTCTTCGCTCGACGCTGGTATGTTACATCTCTCCCACATCTAGAGATGTCTGCTTACCATGTTATAAAGCTACACGAATAACCGGAGTCGCGATCCAAGCACTCATTGTATATACAGGTTAGTATCCCATGCATCTCATATATCCCGTTACTTATGATTCGGCAGGCTACCTGATCCCCCCATGGAAGATGCACCCCTGGTTCAAATGGTTAATTTGGATTAATCCGGTTCAATACTCATTTGAAGGACTCCTTGCGAATGAGTTCTATGATTTAGAAATCCAATGTGTACCGCCATATATTGTTCCAAACGGACCCGATGCGGTTGCAGGCCATCAAAGCTGCACGATAGCAGGAAGCAGTCCAGACCAGTTGGTTGTACAGGGCTCTAAATACATCGAGGCGGCATATAATTACTCGCGCTCTCATATATGGCGGAACTTGGGTATTGTAATTGCATTCTTCGTTCTCTTTGTCGTTCTGACAATGCTGGGAATGGAGCTGCAAAAGCCTAACAGGGGTGGTGGTGCGGTGACTGTTTTCAAGAGGGGAGAAGCACCGAAGTCGATCGAGGATGCTGTTAAGAATGGGCAGTCTTCAGAAGATCTAGAGTCAGGTGAGAAAGATTCAACCGCCAGCAGCTCGAGGACCAGTTTATCGGACATGTCCGCTGTAAATTCTCAGGGCATTGCGAAGAATACATCAATATTCACGTGGAAGAAAGTCAACTACACGATACCTTATGAGGGCGAACAGAAGAAGCTACTACAAGATGTGCAAGGCTATGTCAAACCTGGTCGACTTACTGCGTTGATGGGCGCGTCTGGTGCAGGGTTAGTCATGGCCCTAAAAATAAGTTTACGCTCTTTGGCTTGCTAATGACATTTAGAAAAACAACTCTTCTCAATACTCTGGCTCAGAGGATTAACTTCGGAGTCGTCACCGGCAGTTTTCTAGTTGATGGAAAGTGAGTACATCATATTCTTGCACAAGAAAGGATACTTACATCGACAGGCCTCTCCCAAAGAGCTTCCAGAGGGCAACAGGATTCGCCGAGCAAATGGACATTCACGAGCCTACTGCGACTGTTAGGGAATCACTGCGATTTTCAGCATTACTCCGTCAGCCAAAAGACGTCCCTATAGAGGAGAAATATGCATATTGTGAAAATATCATTGATTTGCTCGAAATGCGTGATATCGCTGGCGCTACAGTAGGATCCATGGGATCCGGACTGAACCAGGAACAACGCAAGCGCCTAACCATTGCCGTGGAACTGGCGAGCAAACCAGAGTTGTTACTTTTCTTAGATGAACCAACCTCAGGCTTGGACTCGCTGGCGGCTTTTAACATTGTTCGTTTCCTTCGACGGCTCGCAGACGCAGGCCAGGCTGTTCTTTGCACAATTCATCAGCCTTCGGCTGTATTATTTGAGGAGTTTGATGATCTGCTTCTGCTACAGAGAGGCGGAAGGGTTGTTTATAATGGCGAACTGGGCCCTGATTCTAAGACATTGATCAGCTACTTTGAGAGCAATGGTGGTAAAAAGTGCCCTCCTGATGCTAATCCTGCAGAGGTTTGTTTACTGGGATTTATGCCTTTTGACGGGGCTGACACTGAACAGTACATGCTCGAAGTCATTGGCGCCGGCAACCCCGAATACAAAGGACAAGACTGGGGAGATGTTTGGGCCAATTCTCCAGAAAACAGACAGCTTTCGCAAGAGATCGACAAGATTAATCGGAGTCGTCGCAAAAGGCGGCACTCACTGAGAAGCAAAAACGACAGCGAGTTCGCAACGTCTCTATGGACGCAGATTAAGACGGTTACAAGACGGTCATTTATCTCCTATTGGAGGACTCCTGAATATGTTATTGTACGTGGGATATTTCACCTCCAGTATTCTTGCTGACGTTCATATAGGGCAAGTTTATGCTTCATATCATTACTGGTCTCTTCAATACATTCACATTCTGGCGACTTGGAAACAGTTATATCGACATGCAATCTAGACTGTTCTCAATCTTCATGACCTTCATAATTGCTCCGCCATTAGTCCAGCAACTGCAACCCCGATACCTCCATTTCCGCAATCTATACCAATCTCGCGAAGCCAACTCAAAGATATATTCCTGGATCGCATTCGTCATCAGCACCATTCTTCCGGAACTCCCTTATTCAATAGTCGCTGGCTCTATTTACTTCAACGCTTGGTTAGTATCCCATCCCCCTCCGTTCCAAACCACCAATACTCATGAACAAAACCTCTCAGGTACTGGGGCATCGACTTCCCACGCGACTCCTTCCGCTCTGGCTATACCTGGATGACGCTCATGCTCTTCGAAGTGTTCTACGTCGGCTTCGGACAGTTCATCGCAGCGCTCGCTCCAAACGAGAACTTCGCCTCCCTCCTCGTCCCCGCTTTCTTCACCTTTGTGGTCTCCTTCTGCGGTGCTCTAGTCCCCTACGCCTCCCTCCCGCACTTCTGGCAATCCTGGATGTACTGGCTTACCCCGTTCCGTTATCTCCTTGAAAGCTTCCTCGGAGTCTTGACACACGATGTCCCCGTTAAATGCTTGCCGAGGGAAATGGCACGGTTTAGTCCTCCTGATGGAATGACCTGTCGGGAGTATGCGGAGGGGTATGCGAAGCAGGCGGGTGGGTATGTGGAGGATATGGTGGATGGACTTTGTTCGTTTTGTCAGTATTCGACTGGGGATCATTTCGTACGTTTTCCTTCCGTTCCTACCGCAGTGCTTGTGGATAGGATTCTTGTGCCAGGAACTAACAGCTACAGACTGCAACGTTTAATATCTTCTACTCTGAGAAATGGCGGAACTACGTATGTTATCCCCTTCCCTGTGAGCCCAAATCAATCAGTTAGTCAGATCCTAACGGAAATAGGGTATCTTCATCGGCTACGTCGTCTTCAACTTTGCCCTCGTGTTTATCTTTTCCTGGATCTATTTACACGGAATTAGGAATTTGAAGCGGTGGCTTAGTACCCGGAAAGCGAGCGCCAAAGAAGAGTCGAAATCCAGGAAGAGTACCGGCAATTGAACAGTAACCTAGCCCTGTATACACTATGCTGGGTTGATTGTCAACTTAGGCAGGTATGAAGTACTGGATAATGAGGTTTCTGCCGGATCGGTTGGACTGGATAGGGTTCTTCGGAAGGAAAGCCGTACTTTACTTTGACTGGTTTTATTCGTATCGTCTCTTCTCTTCGATTCTATTTGTTTGGCTATTCTGTTTGTGTTTCTATAGATTGAATTTGACTACATCACTGTTTATCAGACCCTAAACTATTTAGTTGGGCAGAATTAATGCAATCGGATTCAGAACGACGGAAGGCCTTGATTAAACGAAGATTAAAATACCTAACTAGATAACGCGTAAATCTGAATAATCAAGTCTGTCTCGCAATTTGACCTAATAGAGCAACAGAGAGAAAAAGAAGCAATCTTCGTTTCCGCCTCTTCCCGTCGAGCTGAGCTGATACAACACGAATGTTTTCAGCTGGACCAATTAAACGATATGATATTTTTAACTGAGCCGCCGACTTATTGCTATTGTCTCTCTTGAATAAGCCAGCCACTCCATTTTTGACCTACCATCTGACAATAGACAGTGGATGTATGGTGAAGTGTGCAAGGTAAAACGGCCTAATGCACGACGAACCACTCCCCGGGAGGCGATCTATTGTCATTAAGCGCTTCGCTTCAAGGCTATTTTTAGAAAATTAGGTGTCGGATATGCTTGAATGGTCGCCAGGTATAAGAGGATTAGATTTCCCTCTAATCATCCTTTTCCTGAAGAAAAAACTCAGATTCATGGAACCTTGGTCAAGCTGAACTCAAACAACCTACTGCAAGCATTACATATATAAGTTGCACGGTGAGTCTGCATCACTAACTTTTAAAGTCTCAAATTATGATATAATATCATTGATTGTTTCTCCAGAATATGAGCGGTTATCCGTCCTCGAGTTCCATAAGGACCATCGGCCTCAGAGAGGTGTGCGAAGTCAACGGTCGCACCTTCAGTCGGAGAAAGGGCACCCAAGAATGGACTGAGCATGAGCATACCTCTGGCCTCGGCGGCTCTAGGCCACCTTCTCCATCCTCATCCCTATACCTCTCTCTCGTCCACGAGGTACAAGGTCCCGGCGAGCCACTCCATTGGTCACTCTTTGTTGGCCGCGAAAATCAACCTGGCCATATTTATCAAGTCAAAGGAGATGCAGAGCATATGCGATACCAACCCTCGAATAGCGTAACCAACATTGTGCAATCTGACACATTCTTAAATATATATCATCTGGCTCTCCTGACCGAGCAACAGGATATGGTGGTGAGACAGGTCGCAGAACAAGAACCTTCTCCTCAGGCAGCCAATCGGCAATTGGTCACAGAGAATTGCCAAGGGTGGACGTTGCGAGTGATCGCGAGGCTGGTTGAAATGGGTATTGTTCCAACCGCGAAACTCCAAATGGCACGATCTATGCTCCAACCGGTCTAAGATAAGCGCGAGGAAATGCCAGACAGCAACATAGGCGCCCTGTAGGTTATGTTATTTGACAATATGGTGTATCGGAAGACTTGGAATAATGTTTGAAAGTAGAGACTAAAAATAACGAGCCCTTAATTGATACACTGGTGACTTCATGCGTAGAGGCAGGGAAGAGAATACTAGAGTAGCCGCTGGTAGATGATTAGAAGTACAGTGCGGTCACGGGGTCCTCCTTCCACATTCAGATTTGAACTTTGTCCCGCTTACATCACCTTTCCATTCTGGTGAACACGACTATCAGATCAAGTGTCTGCCAGCAAAATGACTGAATATCCGTCTACTGGGGTTCCGGTTCCTTATAAACGGCAAAACCTTCACAAGGGGCACCATTATATCAAGGACGGCAACATCTTCTTACCATGCCAGTCGCCTGTGGATCCGCTCTCCCTCCAACCTCGTCAGGAGTTTATCACGGTACTAGATAAACAAATGGGCAGGATTGCACTAGAGTGGGACCTCTCCTGGGTGACCAAGTCAGGGTATGGTGTGCGATCTGCTGAAGCCGAAGCAATGAGACTTGTCTTTAAACATACGAATATTCCAGTGCCTGAAGTGATTTTTGCCCGCTTCGATCCAGAAAAATCGATAACAGACCAGAGTGAATTTTTCAAGCCGGACTTCCGTCTTCTGGAGGGCATTATTGAATGACGATAATACCTGAAACTCCCCTGGACCGCAAGTGGGATATGCTAGACGACGAGACTAAACAGTCAATATGCGTTCAATTATGGGATTTGATCTCGAGAATCCGAGCTATCTCTCGTCCAGAAGCGCTTGTGGGACTATATCAGTGTGCTGCAGATGGCTCTCCATCCCAAGACCCAATGCTTGAGGATCTACAAAAGCCTGCTCGACCACTTTTGAGTAACTCCGAATTGCGTTCAAGAATATATGATCGGTATATCCATTGCGGAGGAACTCGCTATGAGAATCAGCTATTAGATATGTTGCCCCAGTCGGAGCGTTCGGTATTCACACATGGGGATATTGCGCCGCGAAATGTGATGGCGGACGAGCAGAATAATGTTACCGGTATCCTCGACTGGGAGTTGGGGGGATGGTATCCAGAGTATTGGGATATGCCCAGATCATGCGACCGGCGTTTTGGGGCGACTGGTCGGTCTGGATGGACAAGACGGCGCCACAGCGTTGGGATCTAAGAGGAATAAATGCTGCTAGGAAAGTTTTGTTTTGAATCTGGGGGAAAGCATAATATGCTGCAGGATAGAAGTAACTGGCAAAGGGAGGACCATTTGTACTCGTCTAGCTCTATATTTTTATAAAATAGAGGAAATAGCGCTCTGTTTAACAGACCGAATTATACAACTTCTTTTTATCGGCTACTTCCGCGCTTAGCCACAGTAACCACCAATCACAACAGTGTTACGAGATCGTACAACTAACATACATGCGCACGGTGTGCTTCTAAACCTCCTAATGTTATCAAGGACTATTGCCAACCAACCTATATTAAGCTGACGTTTGCGATTAAAAGCGGCCAAGTTCAACAATGGCTCGTGTATCGAAATCTAAAGCTACGAAATTTAATGCTCTTACTTTGAAAAAGCTACAAAATGCGAGACAATGATCCTGAAGTCGACCTAGCTGAGTTACTGCCAACGAGATACTCTAGTCGTTTAAAATCTATGCGCAGTGATGCGAAATTAGGTGAGAAGGTTCAAAAGGTCCGCAGTATACAGCTGACACTTTCCTGCTAGAAACAACTGTCCCAGTCTCAGCGGAACCTAGTAAAGATGACAATATCCGAGCGTCCCTTCGCGCGTCAGATGCCATTAATATCATATTTCCTTTATCCCCAGAAGTACTGAGACTGCTAGGGGATACGCCATATGATCCTGAGCGTTCTATGCATGAGCTCCCACAAAGACTCATTGATACCTTATACGCGAGTGACATTTTGCCCGTCAAAAGATGGTCTTTAAATGTGGCGATAATATTATACTGAAGGCAGTGCGAGATCTGGAGGATTATACGGAATATACGGCATTGCAGTATCTACGGCAGCATCGTCCAAGTGTACCTACACCCGAACCTCTAGGGTTAATACAGATGAGCGGAGTCTCTCTAATCTTTATGAGTTATATACCTTCAAAAACACTCTCGGACGTATGGTCATCTATGTCAATATCCCAAAAAACCGCAATCAAGGAACAACTGACCACTATCCTGATGGATCTAAGGTCTTTGCCCTATCCTCCTGGCACTTCTTTTGGAGGAGTTGGGGGCAGTGGTTGCAAAGATATCAGGAGACATCTTCGTCGGAACAACAAACAGATTACAGATCTGAGTGACTTTGAAGACTTCCTTTTAGATGGCTCTCATTCTGGCGGTGGTGTCTTTGCCGAATTGATCCGTCAGCTTTCCTCGCCCACTCATTCACCGCTGTCCCCTAGTATTGTTTTCACTCATGGTGACCTCCGGCCCGATAATATTGTGGTCGACATGGGGAATGGCAGTGAATGGATAGTCACCGGCCTTCTCGATTGGGAATACAGCGGCTTCTATCCGGAGTATTATGAGGCTGTTAAATGCACAAATTGTTTGGCGCCCTATGAGGAAAATGACTGGTTCTTGTATCTACCAGACTGTGTTTCCCCAAAGAATTATGCCCATTGGTGGCTCCTTGATCGGGTTCGGGAAACATGGTTTATATAGCACAATGATCAATCCTGCTTGCCCGATCTTCACTGAGATAAAGACCCTAGATCATCGGCCCTCTCTTCCTCTTGAAATCCTCTCTCGCATTGCAATAGTCCTTATCATCGGCGTCCAACAAGACTCTAATGCTTTCAGCTAAGATTATATTAAACAAAATAGGATGATAATTCATTTCTACCTAGAATCGACACCTACAAATCAACAGCCGATAAAAGATAAATATATCTCCTTATTATAAGACCTATCTAACAACAACCACATACAACAAGCAAATGGAGACAAAGAGAAGGGAGAATCGAGAACCAAGTTTAAAGCCCCACAGCAAGTATAACAACAAACAGATCAAGGAAGAGGAAGCGAAATAGCGAAGGAAATGGGAGATAGAGTTACAGACAAAGGAACAGAGACAGCGACAGAGCAAAGAGCTGTGGTTTATATGGCTGCTGGTCGGTTGGTAAAGAGCTGTTGATGAGCCATACAGGAGGTAGGGCTAATATGTACATGCACATGTCACAAGCTGGTGAAGTGTGGTAATAGAGATAAAGAGACACTAAGTTGACAGGAAAGATCAGAAAGGAGATTGATAGAAAGTTGGAATTGGAACCAAGGAGATATATAGTACCGGGTTTTACTAAACCAGGGGTTTATTATTCAAGTGAAGACCGTAAAGAGGGTAGGGCAAAGTGGTGGGCCGTTATAGATCTTAGTTCCACCTGTCAGAAGTCTAATCAACTCTTCATTCGCCTTTAGCCCCTTCCCCAGGAGGCCAGGCATTTTGCGAAAGACCGGATTGCGGGCCCTGCTCAGAAGTGCCTTGTCCACCATTTCCATTCATCAAGCGCGGGCGTTTCGCTGGGTTCCCTTGTTGAGGGCTTTGGTTGGGCTCCTGCTGCAAATACGGGGAAGGGTGTTGGCTAGAAGAGGCGGATGGGGCGGCTTGAGGAGAGGATTGGTCAGGACTTAACGTAGCCCCCGGCTGCGCTGAGGGTTTTTCGGCCTGCGGGGAGCTATCATCTAGAACCGGGTTCGCATAACTGACGCCAACGCGGCCCATGCTCTTGTCATGCATTACGACCCGTTTCCATTTTGACACGACATTGTCATAGTCCCATCGAGCGGAGTTGGGATTGACACTGCTTTCCTTGGCGTCGAGTTCTCGTGCCACCTCCCGAGGGAGTGGAAGTGTATCTGGCGGAAAGAGGGCAAATTCTCTGGGCCATTGACAGGAGCCTAATCTCTCAACTTGGGCGCGAAGTTGGTTTGCTTCTTGTTGCACGCGGGCCAGTTGTTCGTCTAGCGATTTCCGCTTCTCCATCTCCCGGGCGAACGCGCGGGTGATTTCAAGCTGCCACGCCTCTTGTCGCGTAGGTGGAGGAAGAGATGCCCAGTGGTTGAATGCCAGTTCAAGGTGCCTTAAGCTCATATCTTCATGTTGCTGCGCGTTTCGACGGATCATGTTCGAATCCATCCCCACTCTGGGCTTCGAGTTGTTGGGGGAGATTGGAGCATCCACAGACAACTGATCAGATTGCCACTGTCCGATCTTGGCGCGGAGGGCTTTCCGGACGATATCCAGGTGTTCGACGCCTGGAGGCTGGAGGGGAAACGACGAAGGAGAAGAGAATGGATGGGTGGCGAAGAGACTCGGCGGAGGGGGGAGTAACTGCAGACAGAGAGAAGGAAAGGTTTGAGACTGGATATCGAAATCGAAAGGCGACACACGAGGGCGGGTTCTAGAGCTGTAAACAGACGCATGAGCACATGGCAGAAACCACACAACCAGAACAATGATGCCAGATGAGTCAGTTGGGATTAGGGAATGAACTCACGTTGCAGCCTTGATATTATCCAAAACTTCCCTGAGCGCCAGCTCCAAAGCCCTCATTGTGTCTGGATTACTGGAACTGGCACCTCTACTGGCATAATCCGGAAGATGAATGGACCCTGACCTTGACTGAGCAGCGAGGCGCGCGGAAGCGGGAGTATCTTGTGTTTGGCTTGGATTGGGGAGGTCATTAATTACACCTGTTGCATGCCAGGTCGGTGTATTAAACATCATTCGAGTGGAGCCATCGCGAGGTTTTCCGCTCGGGTCAGTAGCGCTGAGCGCATCAGAAGGGCGTTTTCCCGTCACCCGTTCGGGACTGTCGCGTTTGCTCGAGGCTGTACGAGCTTGTCGCCTAGTAATCCCGCTGCGGACGCGCCGAATTTCCTCCACATCGTGAATTCCATCAGGTTTCTTTTTGAACAAGAATTGATCGAGATGTCGGCCTAAAGAGGATGAGGTAAAGGCCTGATTGCAGTACTGGCATTTCCGATCCTTGACCGTCGAGGGCTTGGATGCGGTGTTCTGTTGTTGCTCATCACCTCCTGCAGAGCCCTCCGGAGTGTCGGTTGGACGAGATGAGGGACCTTCCTCCATGTTTCACAGGATTGGGATAGAGATGGTAGGATTTGGCGACGCGGTCGGACAAGGTGAAGTTGTGTTTTCGGGGTTAGCTTGGAAGCCAGGTCATAACAGAGATTAGAATAGGAGAGATAAATGACCAAGAGATCGCAAGTTCGAGGAGAACACGCGAAATGGGAATGGACGAAGGGAAGAGGAAGGAGAGAGATGGAAGGAGAGGAGAGAAGAAGAACAAATGGAAGTTGAAGCTGATCGGTCAATGCCAAGACTTTGGGCTGTGGGGGATGTTTTTGTCTGTTTTGTTCTCTTTCACCTTCTGCTAAAACTACAACATATACACTGGATGATGATAGTGGATTTCTACAATGCTCTACTCCTTGAAATCCTTCTCGATCTCTGCACTCATATACTCAGCCAACATCAACATCTTCTCTTCCTGGAATCGTCTCCCAAAGAGTTGAACACCCACCGGGCCACCATCATACGCCTCAGCATCATCTGTTGACTATATCAGCACAAATTCGAGGAGCTACAATGGTACACTCACATTGGGACTGGATCTCTCTGTCTGCGTCATTTAAGAAATCCATATCAACGCGAGGCACATCAACTCGCTTATCAGCACAGGTAACTGGAATCGCGATGCCAGTATAATCCAAAGCACTTAAGAAGGTAGTATATCCAACATGGTTATATTTTCCTGGAATAGTTGCAGCTTGGACTCCGAGAGGACAGATAACCCCATCAACTGGTCGTCCGGTACCTGTCGATGCAGCCGTGCTGTTCCAATAATCCATGTACTGCTTTTGATATTCTCGCTTCTTTACATTCAGTGCAGCGATTTCTGACGCTGTCATCTGTTCTCCTTTTTTTACAAGAATATTTGGAACTGGCGGCTCTCCTGACAATCCTAGTTGATGTCGTACATCATGACCGCCATCCATAGAGAATGTCTCGGCCTAACACAGTCAACATATCGCAATGATAACTTGGGCAGTTAACATACAGCTATGTCGATTGCAGTTCGGTGAGAAGGCGGGTTCCACTCGATCACCTGCCCAAGAGTTAAACCAGACGCGCAAATATGCACCATGTTCCTACCTTATGACCCAAACGCTTCAAAGTCTGCTCAACCATCCTCATAGCTCTGTCTGCAGGCGGATGCGGCCTGACCAACCCGTCATGATGCATAATCCCAAAGGCCAGTTCCGAACGACCACCTCTGGAACGTTCAATCATCCCCTGCAACTCACTTTCGACATCAGACCTCCAAGGCAACTCGACAACAAGCGGATCATGCAACCAGGGCTCTTGACTTAAAACTCCTTTGAACAGCAACGTCAAAGACCTCGCCGTTGTTGCCATCGGCCCAACAACCGACAAAATGGTATTCTGCCCATCCATCGAATTCGCAGCTCCCTGATACGATACCCTCCCAGCAGACGGCCTCAACCCAAAAATCCCATTCCACCCAGCAGGCGACCGAATACTTCCCCCAATATCCGTCCCAAACCCACAAGGTGATCCCCGTAGTGCAATGAGTGCAGCCTCGCCACCTGAACTACCCCCTGCTGATAGATTGGTGTTCTTGGGATTGGGAACATACCCGATTATATTGTTTGCCGTCTCGCCAGACATAAGCGTCATAGGGACACTAGTTTTGCAGTAGAGAATTGCGCCTAGCGACCGGAGTTCGCGGACCAGTTGGCTTTCTACTACACAGCGGCGAGCGTCGTTGGGATTTCCTTCGAAAGTCCCTATCCAGCCTACGTAGCCCATTGTCGTTTCTACTCCTTTGACATGGAATTGATCTTTTAGACTAACAGGTAGACCATGAAGCGGACCAATTGGTTTGCCATATTGAGCGAAGTAGGCATCTAGTCTCCGCGCATCTTCAACAGCAGCATCGAAGAAGACTTCATGGAGACAGTTTACCTATACCATCGTCAACAAACACCTAACTGACCTAACCTAACTCAAATCCCTCTTCTCTCAACCCCTTTGGACACAGGAAAAGTAACAACAACTTACAAGTCGATGCGCAATCCCCGCCCTCTTACAAAACGCCCCCGTAACCTCCACCGCAGTCCATTCACCAGAACACGTCTTCTCCGTGATCCCCACCGCATCCGTCTCCGTCACCTCGATTTCCCTATCTGTTAAGAAAGACCGAATGTAATCTCCTGTGAGATCGGTCTGCTCCGATGCGGGGTTGGGGATTGTCCAGTTGGAGGGGATGGCGGAATTAATACCTTCCCGCTTTGCGCGGGCGGGGATTTCCCAGGTGGTGTTGGGGTTCATGTGGTTTATTTATTAATGAGACCAAGATGTAGTATGTATTATGAGGGGGTTATTGATTGATTGATTGTTGTAGGGCAGGGATCGTGAGGAGATCAACAGGAGTTGTTGCAGTTGATTGCGGGGAAATAAATACGTGGAGAAGATCCGGGCATGTATGGCAAATACACAGTACGTTTTTCTGCAGCGAGTCTAAGATTTCCTCTTCAGCATTGTCAAACCCCTACGGTCGACCCAGAAACTAAATCAGCGACGAAGAAGATATCTCAACAAAGGACAGCAGGTAAAGAGCCTCAATATTCAGTAATATCCACACTGTATATACATAACACCGACAGCAGGAAAAACACTCGGCAACGCAAATATAAGGAAGCCACAGGAACGGCAGTACTTTCTCGAACGAAGCTATACCTCTTCGGTAGCAGGAGTCTATACAAACAAGAGATAGCCAACTGGATACTTACTATAACTTCTGTATCACAACGAAAAGCGGAACATTTATACCTAGGAACGCTATTGCGATCCCATGCCTGACACACCACCCAACCGACGGCTCCCTCTCAATTCAAGGCCCTCCAGGCATTGCTGCATATAGGAAGAGGCGCTTGGGAGACGACTAAGCACTCCTATACTTGGGTGCTCCCGGGGAGGGGGCTGCTAACCATTTCCAAGACCTTGACAACGATGGTCACGGCCACCTCCCAGTACTTACCCACAACAAACCCTTTACCGGGGATGTGTCTCGTTTGGGGTATAGCCAGGTTAACCATGCTCCACCTTACGTAGGCCAACGCGACCTCTACTGAGCAGCCTATGATGGATACACAGAGCGTCATCCAAGCATAGAAGCCAAGCGTAGGTAAAATGAAGGACGGGTTGCCTAACATAGACGGCGTGACGGCAAGAGCCCACGCACACCAAAACACCCGTAATGGGCAAAGATATCACAGCACTTGAAACGAGGAACATGCCAATGATATGGTACCAGGGATCCCACCCCGCTGGGGATAAGAATAACTAGGTAGCGAAATCCATTAGCACTATTAGGAACCGCGAGGAGAAAAGAAAGAGAGAAAGGAAAATGGAGGGCATAGAGGCTTATCTATTGAAGCAACTACTAGGTGCTCTTTCCTCGAATATTTTTAGATGCACCAAGCGTTGTTTCCTATCTAAGGCAGGAGCACTGGGTCAAGCACAACTCTTACTCATGGCAAGCGCCATTCGCAGAGGGCATTGAACCCATTTGTCGCCCTCATGAGACAAGACCGCGAAGTAAGAGCGAAACCAGAGGAAAAGTCAAGTAAGATGCTCCTGTAGGTGAAGACACTCTAAGCTGGCGTCTCCAGTTTCTCATACCTATTTATATTGAGCCATGTAAAAAAGGTAGATTGCGCGCCTATAATCAGGTATATTAACGTAATAAATAAGCCGATCGCAACAGTAAGTAGACAAGACCAGGACAGGGTGCTAAGGAAGAAATAATCGAGGATAAGAAGGGACATTTTAATGCGTTCTTAGAGCTGAGGCACGCTGAGTAACAAGAGCTCTCTAATAATAATAACACTATTAGCAGATTATCGCATGTTGTTATAGAAGATAGCAGAACAGGAAAGCATCTTGAAAAATATATCTATTATAGATCCATGGTATAATAGGTGTATGTGACGAATCATTACGTGCTATAACTATAGATAAAGAAGATATCTGTATTACTGTACTTGAAAGTTGATAAGAACAAGGAAGTATTTGTAGAATAATTTAGGGTTGTTACTACTTCAGCCAAGCTCCAACTGCAGGCAGCTTAGCGAAAGACTAGTTAATTTACTTTCCCTCGCTTCGACGCCCTCACTTAGAATGCAATCGGGTCAGGCAATTCCTCAGGTGTATCAGTGCGAGCAGTATCCTGGATCAAATGCTCGAAAGAAGGAGCCCACTCGACCCGCGGGGTAAACGGCTCAAAATCCCAGAGGTAGCCCAGGGTTCTGAGAATGGAAGAAGCGCAGTAGGAGACAGTATCACCGGCAGAGTTGGTACCCTTCTGCTCGACGACGCCCTTTTCAACCCAGGGAGAAATAAGCAGGGTGGGAACGCGGCCGCCAAGACGGTTGAATTCGAAAGTGTAGTTGCCTCCCGAAGGAACTTCCTCGGTGTAAGTGAGGTCGTCCGGCTTAGGCGCCAACGGCGGAGGAACGTGGTCATGGAAGCCACCTGTCTCATCGTAGGTGAGGATGAGGAGGGTCTGGTTCCACTGCGGGCTGGCGCGGAGAGCCTCGTAGACGTCTTTGATGAGGGTTTCGCCATCCGAAATGAGACCAGTAGGGTGCATGGAGTTTGTGCCGACGTCGCAGCAGGATGGGTCAATGAAGGTGAAGTCGGGGAGCTCGCCTTTGTCGGCGGCTTTGAAGAATTGCTTGAGTGGCTTGGCTTTGTCGGTGTTGCCGCTCTTGAAGGTCCAGTCGAAGAAGTACGCGTCGATCATACCCGTGGAGGTGTAGTAGTTCATCCAGGTGTGGCCGCTGTTGGACAGTTGCTCGAAGATGGACTTCTGTTTTAGTGCGTGGTTTTTAGTTTCAAAGTCCGGGTCGTTGGTGCCATGGCCGGCTGTCGTGCCTGTAAGCAGGGCGGCCCGGTTGGGGTTGGTGGGCTGTATCTTGTTAGTGGAATTGTCGCTATGGGATCGGTTAATTAACGACTTACCCCCGGAACATCAGAATGCCAGTGGTTGAAGGTCAGGTAGTTCTGAACAAGCTTGGTCAAGACTGGCACCTGCTTCTCGGTGTAATAGTGCAGAACTTGTTTAGACAGGGAAGCATCCTTAGCATCAGGATAGTTACGGCGTTGTTCATGCACGAAACCCTGCTGGGAGGGAGTCAGCTTGCCTGAGGCGATGGCATCGTTATCAGGCAAGAAAGTGCCGTAGAATTCAATGTTGTTGCCATAGATATTATGGTCAGGATCATTGAGCACGGAGTCATAGTCCTTCGGCGCGCTGCACGTTTTGCCCTCGGAGGGATCCGTTAGGTTGAGAGGATTGCAGAACGGGCCATTGTGGATGGGGTTATCCAGGCCCTCGAGTGTCTGGCCTCCCAGGATATTGTCAAGGGAGCGATTCTCCATCTCCAGGATGACAACATTCTTGATCTTGGACTTGAGGTTCTGAATGGCAGCAGAGGAATGGGCCGCGCGACGCTCGCTAGGGAGAGCAGAAGCCGCTGCAGCAAAGGCAAGAGCGCCCACCAGAGCATTTGGATGCATGTTGGTAGGAGGTGAGAGGGAATATGGATATGGATATGGAAAGATTGAAGAAGTCCCTTGCTTCTGGGCGATATTACACAATTTATGGAGGATCTGTCACGGAAAAGATTCCAGAAATAACCCCCCTCCTAGCCTGTGATCCACATGAGAGGTGCATCCTTCTGCGATGTGGAGTGCTGCAGATGGAACATCGGGGACGGTATACCAGTCAATGCGTAGCTTTGCACATCGATATCGAGGCGCGGAAGAGAAAGGCGCCTCGTAGCAGAAACACACCAGACCAAGATTGGTACCACGATCACTGCCGAAGAGCCGAAAAGCTTCTGAATGCTTACTCTCAGCATGATCATTGGTGGATTGTCACAAATGACAGATGCAGAATGAGGGAGGATATCAAATCAGAGGCTTGTTTATCCGCATGAATCTGGCTCAGAGTTAGGCCCACTTTTTCGTGAGAGGCACAGCCATTGGGGGCCAATAATCGTCAAGTAATGTTCAGGAACATTACCTTGAGTAACATTCCACCGGACATGATCTACATTCCTCCTGCCTGCCCAAATCTGCTTTGCATCGATCAACGTTACATTTCCTATTTGCGCTATACATCTGCTTCGGTTGGCTATGCCGTGGTGACGATCAATAATTCCCTCAATTTTTCTAGGATGGGGGCCAGTTATACTGAAAAGGGGTTGATTTAGATAGCGGATCTGACAAGGCTGAGCTTGCTTTGTTGATTCATTCTGAAACGTTTTTCTGTTCTCAGTTTAGAAATACTCAGGGATGGTCGACCCCAAATGCGGCAAGACAGGTACCGACTATTTCCGACCTATTGACAGGGTCAATGGATCCCTGCCGGCGAAAGTATAGGGGCTGCTGGGGTTGGACCTCCCCCGCATTCTGACAGGACAGCTGGATGATAATTCAGAATGTGCAAAGCCTGTCTTTCCGTTGGACTGCCAGATCTTAATTCCGCTCGCATCGTAGGCTTGAAGATTCTCCTTGGTAGGGCTGATAATATGTATCTTTTACTAATTATGCAGTGGCTGACTAAACCGCCAAGTCATCGGTGGAAACAGCGAACAACACGCCTCGATCATTCTGGCTCCACCAAACATGTACAACCTGCGATGTCATCGATAGGACGAACGTCGACGAGGAACGGGGTAATCCCAACTTAAAGCTGGACAGTACTAACGAAGTCAATTGGGCACTCAGGATAATCAGACTCGTCAAGCGTCATGAAACACTAAATACCAAGACTTGAACCTTGATTTCCTCAGACTAGTCACGTCGAAAGGGTTGGCTTTTAATTGATGTTCGATATCAAGAACTGGGACAACTGTTTGCTCTCTTGCAGAGTGAATCTGTTCAGTCCGTAGTGAATGGCATAAGGTGCACCCAGATTTCCTGCGTACGTCGAGTAATTACCAACTTATCAGCGTCGATAACCTTTTGACTACAGATGAAACTTCATGTCTGCAATGACGGCAACGACACTCACAGCTCCTGGCCGGTAGTTAGGGTCCCAGGCTTCACCCGCAAAGGAAAGGCCAGCTGTTACTGCACAGGTACTACCCCGAATACCATGTAGTTATGCTCCCTTGGTAAGCCATGGATCGAACGATGCTTGCCTAGAGCCACTCTACGACTAAGTGTGATGCCCATCAAGGAATTCCGACAGTTTATTGTCAAGACCCGGCATCTGCTGCATCATGCAGATTTACGCTCGTCATTTGTCGGACATTCAAATTGACTCTCTTCCCGGACATCCAGCCTTTCCAGGTCTTGTATTGAAGCATATCCGGTTTCTCATCTATACAGGGCCAGTCGGCAAGCCAATCTGGGCAGGTCTCCGAGATAATCTTGGGTACTCCGTGCCAGGCGAATCGTGAGAGGCCATCCATATAAACCGCATCACCAGAGCGAAGTCGAATGGTCTCACAGCCTTCCCCATTATCATGGCTGATCAGGAATAGGCCATCACAACCGAAACTAACACTAATAAGGCCAGTGTCGCATTCCTCGCTGACGTCTCGATGCGGACTTAGAGTATCTCCTGGAGAATAGACATTCAAAATAGCTGCTTGCGCTTCCGTTTCTGGGAAGGCGGCACGCAGGAGAGACGTGATGTCTTCGGGGAATTTTGGTGGGCGGCCTTGGGGATACACTTTGGCGGTCCAGTCGTACTGACCACCCAGAGTAACCCATCGGAGCTTTTTATTTATGACGTTCTGCACAGTGATAGGCTTGTGAACTGTAGGGTCCTTGGGATAGAGAAGACGGGTTGGGTCATCCTGGAAGAAGGACAAAGGCGGGGAGGTTGGTAGATTAGGGTCCGCAGACAAAGGGACCTGTGTACCAGGGTAAGTGATATTATAATGTAAATGCAGATTAGTCTGATGCTCTGGATTCGACAAATCACGATGAAATAAGCGAGATAGTAGCTCTGTTTGAATCTTAGGTGGGAATAATGAAGGGATTATCAGTAGACCTGGTATTAGTTAGGGCCGGGTTTTTTCTGATTCCAAAACCTAGGATAGATGCTGACCGGAGACGGATTGGTGAGTAAAGACAGGGATGGGTCCATGGTCATTTTGGTCAAAGGAGCTATCTCCTTTGGTAAATTCGTTAAGTGCCAGTTGAAGATCCGAGCCTTGCATCCATTGTGAATGACGGATTCCAGAGGGAAGATTGTCAAGCTCTAGACTTTGCGGGTCGATGATGTTTTTATCCGAGTCAATGTCCGAAAGGGATAGCTTCTGATATGTTTTATAAATCTGGCGAATAATATCCGGGGGGCGTTCATGAGGACTGAGGGACTTGATCTGAGTCATGACTCGAGAATCAAGAAGGGAAGATCGAATGAAATTGGGAATTCAAAGGAGATGAAAAAAGTTAAAGAAATCACCGGGTCTGGAACGCGTTGCTTACCGCCTTTGAATTTTACGCGGGTTTGTTTATGTACAGAGCCTTGACCGCCTTTGGTCGCTCCCCACCAAAATAAGAATCATTTGCTTCATTTTCGTTCATTTTTCTTTCCTTCTTTCTTTCAATCAGATATTTGAAACGCCTGAGGTGCTCGGCCTGGAATCTGCTGTCATATGCTAACCTGTCGCTTACTTGTTTCCCCTTGCAGCTTCTTAGCCCTACCTCACTAGGTGTCTCGCCTCGTTGTTTCCCCCCCCTCTCTTCCCCCCAGCAACAACATCCCTTTGTACCACGACATCTTCAGCCTTTATGTTTGCCGCTGAGTAAATCTCAACTCTCGTTCCCCATTTGAGGTCTACTTCTAGTTTACCTCTTCATTTTCGATTGAACCGTCAATCTTTCATATAATATATTCCAGCATCGATTCGCCATGGAGAACTATCAAAAGATCGAGAAAATTGGAGAGGGTATGTGCACGACGACCTCTGCTCAATTGGACCAATCCAAGTGTATTTCAAGGTGTCATGTATGCTGACTCAATTTTCAATTTTTAGGGACCTACGGCGTCGTTTACAAGGCCCGTGAACTCAACCATCCGAACCGTATCGTCGCCTTGAAGAAGATCCGCCTGGAAGCCGAAGATGAAGGCGTTCCCAGCACCGCAATCCGCGAGATCTCCCTTCTAAAGGAGATGAATGACCCCAATATTGTCAGTCTTTACAACATCGTTCATGCAGATGGCCACAAGCTGTACCTGGTCTTCGAATTCCTTGATCTTGACCTAAAAAAGTACATGGAGGCTCTTCCTGTTAGTGAAGGTGGCCGTGGAAAAGCGCTTCCTGATGGATCTACGATGAGTACAGACTTGGGTCTCGGCGATGCTATGGTCAAGAAGTTTATGGCCCAGCTTATCGAGGGAATTCGGTACTGCCACAGCCACCGCGTCCTCCATCGTGACCTTAAACCGCAGAACCTTTTGATCGATCGCGAAGGTAACCTGAAGCTGGCGGACTTTGGATTGGCCAGGGCATTTGGTGTTCCGTTGAGGACTTACACTCATGAGGTAATCCTTTTCACTCTTCTATTTTTTGGCTGTCACTAAATTGTGGCCAGGTCGTTACCCTTTGGTATCGCTCCCCTGAAATTCTTCTTGGTGGTCGTCAGTACTCCACTGGCGTTGACATGTGGTCTTGCGGTGCTATTTTTGCAGAGATGTGCACTCGCAAGCCATTATTCCCTGGTGATTCTGAGATTGATGAGATTTTCAAGATTTTCCGGTATGCTTTCTCATACCAAATGTGGAATCTCTGCTAACATCTATTTCCAGCCTGCTGGGAACCCCTGACGAAAACACGTGGCCTGGTGTTACATCCTTCCCTGATTTCAAGCCAACTTTCCCTAAATGGAAACGCGCAGACAGCCATGCACTTGTCCCTGGCTTAGATCCCGATGGCCTGGACCTTTTGGAGGCTTTGCTCGAATATGACCCTGCACGTCGACTCTCTGCTAAGCAGGCCTGCATGCACTCCTACTTCCAGCATGGCAGCTCATACTACTCGGGTCGGAACCGACGCAATGGATTCCACTAGGCAGCCTGAGCTGTAATGAGTCTTTCTACGTAAGCAGACATTTGTGGCTATGGTGAACTTGAGTATTTCCATCGCGGTGGATCTATCGCCTTTTACCAGCCCACTGCGCAGTTTCCCTTCATGATTCTACTGATCTTATGGATTTTCTATCTTTCCTTTGTTCATGGCGTTATTTGCGGAGTGATCTGGCGGGAAGAAGGTTAGGCTACCTGATGTTCCAGTAACGTGTTTAAATGACAGCACAAACGTACATACCCATATAACAGTCTCCTTGAAACTGTGTAAACAGCGAAGGAGGTTAATCAAATCATGTTTGACTTAACTGTATGACTGAATAAGGGCATTTTTCAGTATCTTCTATTTTTATCTTCACTTTCTCTCCGCCCTCACTGTCATCACACCAAATATTCAGCCCTATTTGTTTTAACTAGGATAATGCATGAAACATGGAAAAACCAGAAAACGTCCAATTTCAGAAACAACCCCGGAAGCACCCCTCGTGTTTTGAGAAACATCGAATCATGCAAACACGTTCCAACGTACCAACGACACAGCCTCAATACAACCCTTAATCTCACTCTCGAATTCAACAGCCAGCCACTAACAACCAATCCCACCAGAACGGCTGAACAACATCAGCCTGAGAAACAAGTCACCAAGCCACGTTGTGCAGGGATTAATCTTGGAATAAGCGACGGACGAATTGTTACTGGTGCGACCCGGGCAGCGATGAGGGGCATTTAGCCATATTCTGAACGCTGATCCCGGAATGACCGTCTGCAGGAGCCCGCCGGGGCGTCCAGCGACTCAGATTGGGCGAGCTGGTTGCTGCAATTGGCGAATTGAGTGTCCGGGTTGGTGTTGTGCTTTCTCAGAATAGGTAATTGTAGAGGGGATCCTGGGGTTTAGTTTTTTATCTCCGGTTTGGTTGTTCAGCCTCAGGTTGGGTTTGTATGGTCGGATTGGATTGATTATGTAGGTTTTAGAGGATGGGTGTATATATAGGAGGGTTCAGGTAATTGAGGAGGTTCTTATGTTGAGTTCTTATTGCGTTTTTGTTAATTGGTACGATTATCGTCAATCACCTGTTTAATATATATTTACAACCCCATCGCCACTCCAACCAAACCAACACACGAACCCACCAACCTAGAAAAATGGACTACGAACACGACATCCCCAACATCCCCTTCCGAGGGCCTCCCTCCTCCCGCTCAGGAAGTCGCACACCAGGCCGTTCGAAAAGCCAACCACCACAAGAAACGGTGCGCCAATTTTGGGAAGAATTCAACAGCAAATTCCCCGGGAATGTTTATACAGTTCTCCCCGACAATCCCTACGCTCGTACAAAAGCTGCACTAACACCCAAGGGCGTAATTCAAGGCCAACATGCGGGAAAGTCATACGAGCAAGCTCGCGACGAATGTCGCCGGGCTGTTGAGAGGATCGTCAAGGAGTGTGAGAGCGTTAATCAAAAATATACAGATCCACATTTTGATATTGAGGTTGATCTTAAGACTAATCGGCGGGATTATTTGGATGGTGTTGAGTTTATCAATCATGAGATGAGACCCCGTGGGGTGAGGAGGGTTACTGTAAGTGCAGTTCTTCCTTCATTTTTCCTCGTGAGTTGGGTGACAGATTTGGGAGGCTGACTGGGTAATTGGTGTAGGAGGTATTCGAGAATCCCCAGTTCTTCGTCAATGGTCCGACTGCGTCGGATGTACGACAGGGTCGTGATGGTGATTGCTGGGTCATGGCTGCTCTTTGTACCCTAGGTAACAAGGAGGGGCTCATTGAGCAAGTCTGTGTAGCAAGAAACGAGAAAGTTGGTGTTTATGGGTTTGTCTTCTATAGAGGTGAGCCACTGCTTACCGAACATGTCAACCACAGGGCTGTATTGTTAACCCTTGCTAGATGGTGAGTGGCAACAATGCATCGTAGACGACAAGCTCTACCTCCGAGCAGCCGACTACGACGAGTCGATTGACGAGCGACCCATCTGGGATGATATCAACCGGAAAGACACAGAAGAGGAGTATCGCAAAGTGTGGCAGACAGGATCTCGGGCTTTGTATTTTGCTCAATGCGTGGATGAAAATGAGACGTGGCTTCCTTTGCTTGAGAAGGCTTATGCGAAGGCTCATGGTGATTATTCCTCTATCGAGGGAGGCTTTGTAGGGTGAGCTCTGTCCACTTGGTACAGTTAGTACATACCTTGAGCATCCGCTGACAATAGACAGGGAAGCGATTGAAGACTTCACCGGCGGTGTCTCGTCGGAGATTCTCTCAAGCAATATCCTCGATAAAGATCGATTCTGGAAAGAGGAGCTCATGAAAGTCAACAAAGAATTCCTCTTTGGCTGCGGGACTGGCATGTATTCCAATTGGCTTGATCCGAAATATAAAGGCCCGCCTAGAGATAGGAAAGGGATATCCGAGAACCATTCATATTCAATTATGGACGCGAAGGAGATCGACGGGGAACGGCTGCTTCGGTTGAGGTATGTCCTAACTCCGTCATGTAAGGGAGCAAACTAACAAACGCAGAAACCCATGGGGAAAGAAAGAATGGAGTGGTGCATGGAGCGATGGCTCGGAGCAATGGACACCACAATGGATGGAGAAATTGGGACATAAGTTTGGGAATGATGGAGTGCGCCTTCCTAGTTCCCTGACTTGGGAGTTCCAACTGACATGCGATTCTAGGTCTTCTGGATCTCCTATAGCGACCTCCTTAAGAAATACCAACATTTCGACCGAACTCGTCTCTTTGGTCCTGAATGGACTATCACTCAACAATGGACTACATTAAATGTCCCGTGGAGTGCGGATTATCACAGTACAAAATTTATGATTGAATTGACGAAGGCAAGTCCGTTGGTCATTGTTCTTTCCCAGGTAAGCTAGTCCTACCTCAGTCCTTGAGGAATTGACATTCTAATTTTATCCGAAAGCTCGACACTCGCTACTTCAAAGGGCTAGCAGGCGAATACACATTCATACTGAAATTCCGCGTCCAAAAAGAAGGGGAAGAAGATTACATTGTTCGCAGCAACAGTAGCTATTTCATGAGTCGATCTGTCAATGCGGAAATTACCCTCGAGCCAGGTCGGTATCAAGTACTTATGAAGATTACTGCATACAGACAAAGTGATATGGAGTCTACTGAAGAGGTGGTTAGCCGACTAGCGCCTACTAGACGGGAGAAGCTTGTTCAGATAGGCTTGTCTCATGATCTTGCGCATGCTAAGGGCTTAGCTGTTGAGTCAAAGAGGGAGAAGGAGGAGAGGGAGGAGCGGGAAGAGAGGAAGAAAGCCGCTGAGAGGAGGAAGTTGCGCGAGGAGACAAAGAAGAGGTTACAGAAAGAGTGGATTCGGGAGAGGAAGCTTGAGGCTAGACGGCGGAGGGCTGAAGAACGATTACAGCGGTCTGAAGCTAAGCAGTACGGTCTGCAGAATGGTAGCGTCAACCAAGTGAATGGCAACACGAACACCATCACCAACGGGATTCCTGTCCAAGAACCTATGACAAACGGGACAGTCCCGACAATCCAATTTAATGGCATCCAAGCGCCGAAAACTTCACAACGCAAGACCCGGTCCCCACGCCCAAGTCTCGACTCCCTTGTCTCAGTCTATGGCCTGAGCACCAGCGACCAAGACCTTCTCGAAGGATTCGAATTCGACTCCGATGTAGATATGCCTCCTGAAGAACCTGAACCAAAGCCATGTGTCCAAAGATCCTCGTCTATGTTCTCGGAGGAGATAAACAGTGACCCGTGGAATGCGGTTTGTGTGGTTGGCTTAAGGGTCTATTCTAAGGATCCAGATGTCTCGTTACAGGTCATTAGACCTGTTCCCGAGGATGATGTTGAGGCTGCGCTTGATAGGGATGATCCTGCTGCATCGGCGACTACTGAGAAGAGGTTTTGGAAGAGGTGAGAGTGGCTATGGGGGTGGGATTGTGTAGATGTTTATATGTCATAACTGCTTGCTTTGTTGGTTTTTATAGCATCTGGTGCTTTGGGGGTATGATTCTGTGAAAATGATACTGTCAGCTGGTATTATATATTGACTACTTCCCACTTCACATTCGATTAATCTGTAGATATATTGAGTCAGATTGGTAACTGTTGCTCTATTATTAGTACATCGTCATCCATTCCTATAGCTCTCAGGAACACAGAACTCTAAAGGCATGAGAAGACTGTTTGGTTGGCCAGCCAGAAGGCTACAGGGTCTCTTGCGTGCTGAGCTGTTTCCTGGATCACAGTTGAGCTTGCGAGCAGTGTTGCACTGTTTCTATCAGCGGTGGTTGTAAAAATAAATTTAAGGCAGCTCCTGCACGACGGCCACTTGGAAAGGAGAGTAGTTAGTATACGGAGACATACATTACCTCTTAATTCACTTTCTGCTCGTCTCATAAGCAAATATCTCAGTCAACGCATAAGGACCTGTATTCACTGGAATGGGATTGCACACCGTGGAAACATAGCCTTACATTATGTAAAGCAGTCCCAATATAGAAGCAGCAGAGAGAGTGCCAATAATGGAAAGGGCGTCGTCCCAGAACCTGAACCAGGTAGTATATACTTCCAATAGGTAAAACAAAGAGGGAAGAGTAGAATAGATGAGACCTAGTCAGGTGATGAAGTTCATACTGAATAGGAACAACATTGGAAGAGCACGAAGGGGTATACCTGACTCTAAGAAGGCCTGAATAGAGCGAAAGACTGACCTTGCTACTGCCCTTTCATCATGAGCTCGTCGTCGCCGTCATTGTGACCACTAATGACCCTCCTTCTTGCCACGCCCCCCTGCTTCTCATGCTTCTGCTCTCTTCCTATGACTCTTTTCCCTTCTTTCTCTTCTTCTCTTCACCCTTTGGTCTCTTGCTATTCGTCTCTTCACTTTCTTCGCTTTGTATCAACTCTTCAGACACTTGACTCTTGCTCCCTTCGACTCTTCGAGACCTTGTCGGTTCGTTAGCTCGTCCCATCGGCCCTCTATCCCTCCATATCCTCTGTATCCTCTTATCCTCTCATCCTCATCTCTTCATCTCCTCATCCTCATCTCTCCATCTTCTCATATCCTCATCTCCACATTTCCACATCGTCATCTCTTCATTGATTTTGGTTTCAATCAACTCGAAATGCTTTCTCGCATCCAAGCATCCTCCATGGGCATCCCAGGAGCGAGTAACAGCAACAACAAAATTGTTCAGACAGTATGCCTTGCCCAGATCGAACGAAACCTGACCGACAACACCGATATCCTCAAAGAACTTCTCCAAAATGGATATGATCAGTGGGGATATCCAGTGAGGACTCCACCTCTCGGAAAACAGTACAAGGATCTCATTCCGATTCGTCCATGCGAGTTCAAACACGATTGGGCAAACAACCCGATCATCAAGAAAATGGCAAAGCCTACCAGGCCCAAGCTGCTGTTGTCTACACAGCAGGAGAAGTGGCCGCCCAGCCTTGCGACTACTGCGCTGAATACAAGGGGGCTTTCCAGCAGTGTGTCACTTATACGCCCATCCTTCCCGATGGCTCTCGAGGAAAGCCTTTCTTCAAGGGCGCCTGCTGCAACTGCCGCTACCACAACAAGTCCCCTGATTGCAGCTTTAGGACAAGAGCGGCTTTGCCTGTTGCAGTTCCTCCACCTAAAAATATCAATCCGGCAAACTATAACTCGGATGAAAGCGCACAATGGAATACTTCCATCTCACCATCTCCACCTTGTGACCAAGATGGAAGCAATAAACGCCGCAAATTGACCAGCGTCTCCACGTCTCCAGCGGCAAGTATCCCATCGATCTTTTCAGTGCCAGCTGCGCAGGTCTCCCGAGATACCGCAGAGTCGGAGGTCTCAGGGATTTCATGGTCAGGATTGCGGCAAGGCACCGAGGACGAAAGCAGCAATGGATCCCCCGAAAAAGCCCGGACACTCTTGTCCCCCTGGAACCATATGTCACACGCCATTTTGGATGGAGCGGAAGCGGGCGTTATCCCCCTTCGGGGTCTCTGCCAGGAGCTGAATATCCCGAAAGACTTAATTGGTGACGAAGTCTATCTCTACAACACGATAACCGATATGCAATTCTTCATTGACTGTATTTCCTCGCACATCCAGTGTCTAGAATGGGCGAAGGGTAAATCAACCTGCAAAAGGAACGCTAGACAGGCTGATGGCGCAAAGCAGCCTGAAGGTAGAGCCCGCTCGATTTAGTTTCTGCTTTTCTTTTGAGTGATCTTTCTCGTTATTTATGCTGATCAGGCTAATCGTGCTTTTGGAATGGCCCTCTTGGGCCGCCACTGGTATAATCAGTGGCTTTGCTATTGAGATTTGGTCAGTCTTTGGTATTTGAATGGCTATCTTCGTGCCAGCAGCTGAAGTATCCAAGTCAGCTGCTTTTGCTATTATTAGTATATGGCTCTTTTTTTGATATTTGAAAGGTCCATCTGTGGGCCGGCAACTGATGCTTGTCAGTTAGCTTTGCTACCTATTATTACCTGGTTAATATTCTTAGGATAGTTAGAAAATGGAAAAAAAAGGTCTTCCCAGGATACTTATCCTGTGGGAGCGAAACAGCTAGTTATATTTGTGCTAGGGGTTTCAACTCACACTATCTTCTAGTAGTTTCTAATTAGTATGAAAATTCTGCATCAAAGTCATAATTGCCCGCTCCGGGTAGTCAATTACGTGTGTTCCTGACTACGTTCCCATAACCCAAAGCGAACGAACAACTGATTGAAGTTGTAGTACAGATTGCACAATCGCTTAGTGACACATTAGTCATCAACTACCCGCA
>MVGC01000076.1:0-69660 GCA_003589665.1 Aspergillus sclerotialis
GGGAAAAACGCGCGGCTCGGCCGTGGATTACGTTAACGTAATAGACGACCGAGCGGAATACCCGGCCGAACGGAATAGGTTTACTGCAACCACTACCTTTTTGAAGCTTTTTATTAAACCTATCTACTAATATGGTCAGATTGAGACTATACAGTAGTTATTTATACAGCTAGCTATTAGGACAACTGCTTATTATATGCCCAATTGTTCTGCAGCCACTGCAGCGAGGTGGAGCGCGCTGGCGCGGTATTTCATCGGTATAGGAATTTGCCTGTAAATTAAGCTGTTGAACGCGATCCTGACCTTCCTGAATAGATAGAATGGTATCTGTTCCTAGCACTGCATTTCCTCTAGCCCTTTTCTTAGCCTTCCGCTCATTCTCCGTACGTAGAGACTTCATTTCTTGGTGAAGAAGTTGGTTCATATTCATTGCCATTTGAGCGGCATTTTCAAGATGTCGGAGATGAGACGTAGGGCTGCTAGACAACTGCCGCTTCTTATTAAGGCTTCGCTGTAGGCTGCGGATCTTGCGATCTAACTGGCGTGTATTTTGAGGCGTTTGAAGCACTGAGGAACTCGAGCTTTGCGATAACGGAGGAGGTGTTGGAGTATGAAGCCGAAAGGTAATCTTTTCGAGCACTTTCTCTTTATCTATTGGCCTTAGCCCTGCTCCAGTAAAGCCTCCATAGATATTAGATTGAGTAAAGACTGCTTTGCGAGCAGCTTGATAGAGGGAGAAAGTCCTGCTTATCAATATGGTTATTGCCGGCCACCATTATCTTCTTAATAAGCTTCCCGTATGCGCGTTTAAGCGGTCCAAATAAGCCAACATCTAGCGGTTGAAGAAGGTGTGATGAATGCGGAGGCATGCAGAGACAAATAATACCATTCTCTTTACAAAAGAGGTGAAAATTAGCAGTTAGATGACTGCCATGACCATCAAGAATAAGTAATCGCTTTGCGCCTACGGAATAGGACCTAGAGAGTGGTTCAAATACCTCTTTAACCTAGCGTAGACCTATTTGGTCCGTCGTCTAACCATTTGGACTTGTTGCTATTCGCCAGTCTTGTGGAAGGTCTGGTTCTTGATACCAAGACGCCTGTTGTTCCTTTCCTTTAAGAATAATTAAAGGTGGAATACAACAGCTATTTGATCCAATACACTCAATAATTGTAACCCATTCGCGATTCCCTTGGATAACTGTACGTGGCCTCTCACTGCGTTCTGTAGAAGTAATTACCTTAGAGGTAGTGCAGAGGCCCATCGCAAACCCAGTTTCATCAAAGTTCCATATATCATCTTCATGTATCCCATGCTCTTGAATAGCCTCTAAAACCATAGCAAATCAGTCTCTTATAACCTGCGGGTTCTCCTGCTTAGCTCGCTGATATGATATTCGTCGATTAAATCGTGTTTTAAGCTGTGGTTGCCGTCTAATAAAGGAAGTCGCCTAGTTAACTCCAAGCGTTGCAGAGGGTATTCGTTTGTGAAGTAAAATCTGCGCCATTTCACGTAGGAATTCTGGTCGAATTGCAAAGCCTCGTTTATCTGCATCTGATAATTGCTTAAGAAGAGCTTTTTCTTCTATAGCAGTTAATTTGTGGCCATTTGCGCGTGTTTCACTGCGTGGTTTCCGTCGTTTAAGGCGCTCATGAAGAGTAGTAAGAGGCACCCCAAATGTCTTAGCAGCTTCTGTTTTTGATTTAATTTTTTTTGATTTATAGGCGCTAATAGCCATCTGCATACTAGATTCTTGATATAACGGCATTTTGTATAAAAATGGAGAAGAGAAAAGCTGTTGAAAATGACTGCATTAAAAAGGTGGTGGTTGCGGCAAAAATATTCCGCTCGGTCTTGGATTACGTTAACTTAACAAAGGCCCGCTGAGTCAGACGCGGGACGAGGTTTTCTCATCTGCGTTCAGTGCATTCCGGACTCGAGAATACTCGCGGTCCTCGAAGTTCTCTACGCCACTCTGTTGCAAAGTACCTAGGTAAATCTTTCTTTCTGGGAAGAAATCCTTGTGTTGTTGTTGCCATGTCAGTATTTCCATATTATCGTCGTTCCTGTCCACATCGTGGGTCCATGATCCCCGTAGCAAAATGCCATTCCTCCATTATTCACTATGGACTAATATAATATACAACTATCACCTTGTTCAGCCCAACTAATATGGAAAACAGTCTCGTGACCGGCACTTGCCGGCATAGGGCATCGTGATGCCCGCTGTCCATGGGGATCTGGCATCGCCCATGATAGCCACCGACAACGATCTTGAGTTCCCCGCGACTATCACTCCACGGCAAGTAATCCTCCGGGATCGGGTTACTGTCGCAACCCTAGTCCCGATCTCTTCAGCCGATGAGATACCGCGGTCTCTGCTTCGTTATCTATCAAATCAATTGAATAAAGAAATCGAAAAGGGTGATACCTATGCCATGACTGATCCAATTCCGTTGGCCCAGTTCGGACAATATTGGTTCTCCAACTTTGGCGCTATCATGCTCCTAGGGGACATTAAGAGCTCGTATGAAATGGAGACCATGGACCAAGCTGGGGAAGACTGGTCCAAGATTTGTTTAGGCAGTTTTAACATCAGACCGAATTATCCCGGCCGTAGTAGCCATGTTTGCAATGGTATGTTTCTTGTCACTGATGCCGCTCGAAATCGTGGCGTAGGCCGACTAATGGGTGAGGGATACTTGGAGTGGGCTCCCAAGTTGGTAAGGCTCTCCTGCCATTCTCCTTATAAATGGAACTGGGCTTCTCCCAACTGAATACCTTGGAAGATTGGCAGAGGAAGCCATCTAACTTTTAATAGGGTTACACATATGCTGTGTTCAACCTAGTTTACGAGAGTAATGTCGCTTCTTGCCGTATATGGGATGCCCTAGGCTTTAAGCGGATTGGAAAAATACCAGGGGGTGGAAGGCTACTTTCCAATCCTGGACAGTATGTTGACGCAATTATCTACGGGCGGGACCTGGGTACCGAAGGAGAAGACTCTGTGACCCAAGACCGCTTCGACAAGATTAGATACTATCTTAAGCATTCTAAATACCCAAGAGGAGCCGATAGAGCCGAGAAGAGCAGGCTTCGAAGCGCAGCGACTCATTACAAACTGACAGGGGGCGAAAATGGAGAACCCGAGAGACTAATGTTGAAGGATAAGGAGGTTGTATCGGATCCACAGCAGCAGTATGATATCGCTCGGACTATTCATGTCAAGCAACATGCAGGGATCAATAAGACCACCGCCTCAATTGCTGTTCAATACCACTGGGTGCGAATTAAAGAGACAGTCAGTCGAGTGATACGGGATTGCCCCCAATGCAAAGAGACGCTTAAAACACCGAACAGCAACGGAACGAGGGAAGAAGATAAAGTTGAAGATAATGTCAGGACGGGTTTGCTGGAGAGTAGCATAAAACCCTCACCCAACGAAGCCATTGAGACCAATCAACTTATGGATGACAACCATATTGGTTCACCACAAAGCCACAACCCATTTGCATCTACGCACCCGACGACTGTCCCAGGAACCGTGGACAGCATGAGCGACTACACGACCATGCCCCTCGATCCGCAGATTATTGATATTCACCAACACCTTCCACGATTCCAACACCATGATGCTATGACCGATCCATATACTCATGTGTCTCATGGATTACCTGTTTCGAATTTTGATGACGAGGTGCAGCAACATGCGGCCAATGAGTACCATATGATGGTAGACGATACCTCTGATACGGAAGCTGGGGCAGCGCTACGACAGGAAGCACTGAGGCTAGCCAATTCACAAGCCAACGAGGTGCAACAAGAACAGGAAATATTAGCGAAGTATGAGTATGTTGAGCGACCAGAGGATGATTTGGATTTTACTTAGGTCTATTTACTGGTTTTAATTTTTTATCGGCGTTGATGTTGGGTGGTTAGCGATTTGAGTATTTTATGTGGTGGGAACAAAGGATTTCCAAGATGTGTATATTTGTATACCTGTAACCCTGTAATCCGATATGAGAAAGAATATACATAGATATGTGAAAGAGAAAGAATATGAATATCGCTCAAATTAAGTCCATAGAGTACAAACAAGTACCTGTGGAGGGGAAAATGTAGATGGTCTGTACAACTTATCAAAGGCGGTCAACCGCCGGGGGGGAAAGCGAGGGAAATTTTGGCTTCCAAATCAACTCGAACTTGTCGACTTGGGCTTTTCCATTCCATCCTCCCCCATCTCTACCTTCTTGTTTTCTCGATATTCTTATAAGCTAAGCTCCCACACTTTTTGCATTCGTTTCTCTCAAAACCTTTCCCGTCAATATGGCCTTCGCTGGCCAAGCTCCCACAATTATTGTCCTGAAAGAGGGTCCGTACCGCATTGACTCCGAGCTGTTTTGTATGTGGGCAGTCGCTGATCTTCTTCTCTTTTCCGATATACAGGGACGGATACTTCGCAAGGGAAGGGTCAAATTATCTCGAACATTAATGCCTGTGTTGCAGTGCAGTCGACGATTAAAAGCACTCTTGGTCCATATGGAGGGGATCTGTTGCTTGTCGACAACAACGGCAAGCAGACTATCACCAATGATGGTGCAACAGTAATGAAGGTGAGCTCGGTTGATTTGATCGTTAAATAATTTCGATATAAATATTGACTTTTGTCCCTAAAATAGCTCTTGGATATTGTGCACCCCGCCGCCCGTATTCTCACGGACATTGCTAGATCCCAAGATGCCGAGGTGGGTGACGGCACAACTTCAGTGGTTGTCCTTGCCGGAGAGATCTTAAAGGAAGTCCGGGATCTTGTAGAACAGGGCGTCAGCTCACAGACTATCGTCAAGGGTCTGCGGAGAGCTAGTGCTATGGCTGTCAACAAGGTGAAGGAGATTGCTGTGGATATGATTGATGCCGCTGGTAGCGACGAGAAGAAGATTGAGACTCTACGAAGATTGGCCGGAACGGCAATGAACAGCAAGCTTATCAAGCGGAATTCGGACTTTTTCACCAAGAGTAATAATTCTCCTGCTTTACATTACACGACGGGAAGGCTAACGAGCAGTAGTGGTTGTGGATGCCGTATTGTCACTCGACCAGGATGATCTTAATGAAAAGCTCATTGGAGTGAAGAAGGTTACTGGTGGTGGTCTTCAGGAATCCCTCTTCGTCGATGGTGTTGCCTTCAAGAAGACCTTTTCTTACGCTGGTTTCGAACAGCAACCCAAGTACTTTAAGGATCCGAAGATTGTGTGTTTGAATGTTGAGTTGGAATTGAAGAGCGAAAAGGATAATGCGGAAGTGCGGGTCGAGCAGGTGTCGGAATATCAGGCCATTGTCGATGCGGAGTGGCAGATTATTTACAACAAGCTGGAGGCCCTTTACAAGACTGGGGCGAAGGTTGTGCTCAGCAAATTGCCTATTGGTGACCTGGCCACACAGTATGCCCTTTATTTCACGGGATATAAATGATTTAGATCTAACTATTGCTAACAGGTATTTCGCCGACCGCGACATCTTCTGCGCGGGCCGTGTCTCGTCGGATGATATGGACCGAGTTTGCCAGGCCACTGGGGCGGCAACTCAGTCCACGTGCAGTGATATCCAGGAGCGTCATTTGGGCACCTGCGGGTCATTCGAAGAGCGTCAGATCGGTGGAGAACGATTCAACCTGTTTTCCGAATGCCCTGGAGCCAAGACCTGCACGCTTGTGTTGCGTGGTGGAGCAGAGCAATTTATTGCCGAGGTTGAGCGCAGTTTACACGACGCCATTATGATTGTTAAACGGGCTCTTCGTCACACGACGATAGTTGCCGGCGGCGGTGCCTGTGAGATGGAGCTATCGGGTCATATGCATGGGTACGCAGACCGGAATGTCCCCCATAAGCAGCAGGCAGTTGTCAAGGCGTTTGCGAAGGCGCTCGAGGTGATTCCGCGCCAACTATGTGATAACGCGGGCTACGACGCTACAGACATTCTCAACCGATTGCGGGTTGAGCACCGCAAAGGTAACATCTGGGCTGGTGTAGACTTTGACCATGAAGGGGTTCGGGACAACATGGCCGCGTTTGTGTGGGAACCTAGTCTTGTCAAGGTCAATGCTATCCAGGCGGCGGTCGAAGCAGCTTGTTTGATTTTGAGTGTGGATGAGACTATCAGTAAGTGGATTCTATATATCTCTCTATCCATTCTTTGAGTTGGAACTGACATTTGCCGTCAACAGAGAACGAAGAATCTGCGCAACCACAGGCCCCTCAGCGTGGCCTTCCTCCGGGTGCGGCTCAGCGAGCACTCCGGGGAAGAGGTCGGGGTATGCCGAGGAGGTAAAATATCCATGGCAAAAAGAGGCAGAAAAGGAAGGAGGGTAGGTAGTAGGTATACCTAGAGGGATATAGATAGAGAGGGAAAAAGTAGAGGGAATACATAAATAGTTAGGTAATTATGTACCTACTTAGTAGTAAGTAGTGGTCTTGGCTGGGCTGAAAATAATCCATCGGCTTCCCCGATCTCAACAATCGATTGGTTTGAATCCCGGCTTTTTCTTGCTTTTCTCCACTGGTTTTTTGTCTTACTCGGCTGCCTGGATCGCGCCAACCCTCTTTCTTCCCTTATTCCTTACCCTTCCCTTGTTCTTACCTTGCATTCGCTAGTTTCTTGTCCTTCCTTTTTTTACCCTGGCTATATACGTATTCTAGTCCCGCTTGTGTTTTTGATTCCTTCCTTCCTTTCTTTCTTCCGGAATGTCCTATTATCCTCCGTATTCGGGCTATCCTCCTCAACAGCATTATCCTCCCCCAAACTATTCATCTCACCATCCATACCCGTATGTTTGTTTTATTTCAACTTCCTTAAATCTGTTATTGAAATCCTAGACTGACAGATCTGGCCACTTCCAGACCAATGCAACAACCAGGTTACGGTGGCTACGGCGGATATCCCCCGCACCCTCCTCCTCCTTCCAACCCTTATGGTTACAGTCCCTCTCCTCAGCCCTATGGATCTCCGGCTCCACAGCATGGTTATAATGTATGTTTTGGTTTTGTTGTGTCTCTGTGCGAAACACCGCAGCTAATCTCTACCAGCGCGCGCCTCAGGGATACCCTCCGCCTCCCGGAGGATCCATGTACCCCGGACAAGGTAACCACCTTTTGATCGCTGGCTACGGATTTGGTTAGACTATCTCCTACTAATATTCAATAGGCATGCAAAGTCACTACGGCAATCCCTACGGCCACGGAGGTCATGGAGGCCATGCAGGCCATGGAGTCCCTCCGCCTCCCCCATCAAATCCGGTCTCGTTTGGCCATGGTGCACCCCAAGGCTACAACTTCCAGTATTCTCGCTGCACAGGAAAGAGGAAAGCGTTGTTGATCGGAATAAACTATTTTGGTCAGAAGGGACAACTTCGCGGATGCATTAACGATGTGAAGAATGTGTCGACGTATCTTAATCAGAACTTTGGCTACGCCAGGGAAGATATGGTGGTCCTTACCGATGATCAGCAGAATCCCATGAGCCAGCCGACCAAAGCGAATATTCTTCGAGCGATGCATTGGTTGGTCAAGGACGCGCGCCCCAACGATTCGCTTTTCTTCCACTATTCAGGTAGGTTTTCTTCATGGTCGTGCTGTTTGCCTCTAACAACAATTAGGTCACGGTGGTCAGACGCCCGATCTGGACGGAGATGAGGACGATGGTTACGACGAAGTCATTTACCCGGTCGATTTCCGTGCCGCAGGCCATATTGTCGATGATGAAATGCACCGGATCATGGTTAGACCACTCCAGCCGGGAGTACGACTGACAGCGATCTTCGACTCCTGCCACTCTGGCTCCGCATTGGATCTGCCTTACGTCTACTCCACCCAAGGTATCCTCAAGGAACCCAACCTTGCCAAGGAAGCCGGTCAAGGTCTACTCGGTGTGGTGTCAGCATATGCGCGCGGCGATATGGGCAGCATGGTTTCCACTGCCGTAGGATTCTTGAAGAAGGCAGCCAAGGGCGACGAGGCGTATGAGCGGACGAAACAGACCCGGACGAGCCCCGCCGATGTTATAATGTGGTCTGGAAGCCGAGATGACCAAACCAGTCAAGATGCGCAGGTTGCTGGGCAGGCCACTGGTGCCATGTCTTGGGCCTTTATTGCTGCTCTTCGCAAGAACCCGCAACAGAGCTACGTGCAATTGCTGAACAGCATCCGAGACGAGCTGGCTACGAAGTACACCCAGAAACCACAGCTAAGCTGCAGCCACCCCTTGGGTATGTGTTCCTGTATCCACAAATAGAAGTGTTTTGTTCATTCTAACTGTCGGTAGACACAAATCTTCTTTATGTGATGTAACCGGATGTTTCTTGCAGAGTGGACAAATACGTCTGGACCAGCAAGGCAATGTTTATTTTTCACATTAATCAGTCAATATTTGCATCATCTGCTTATTCTTTTTTTTTTTTTTTTTTCGTTCGAATTATTGATGTTGTTTTTACCTTGCGAGATGAAATTCCCATGTGCATGAGGGTTTATTTGGTCGGCTGGTTGGTTAGCAATTGGAATGGGTTTGCATAGGATCACGATCATTGATATTTCGCATATACTAGTTTTTTATGCGCCATCGTCGGGGCCTTCTCTTTCTGTTTTAGTACCTAGGAAGCGATCTTAGCCGGCTGAGCTGCTCACTAACCTTTTTCATCTCGGTTTAATTTCTAGCTGACCCCTTGTAACGACCCTAATTCATATAAAAGGCCGCACCTTGTGAAGAAGAAAGGTTAGCAATCTTTCGTATCTGGAGTGTATTCTAACTAGTACGTAGGGAGTCTACGTAGGGAAGCCCTTCCGAGTCGGAGGTGGAGTCCCGACAGCCATGGCGCAAAACGGTATTATTGGACAACCATAGCACTTGGAACCGAGGAAGAAGGAAGATCAGGGATCTGAAGTTCTCCAAGTGTCTTCCTTCAACCTTCCTTGTCCTGTCCCTGTCTCTGGTAAGATTTGCCGCTGGGGGTGAGTCGACTAGGAGGTACTACAGTGCTTCATTCACCAATAATATATGCATGCGGATACTGGCTTACAGATGATGATGATGATGATGATGCAGAGTATAGTTTCTTTGGCTGTTAGGAGTTTCATTCCCTTGAATATGGGAACATGTTCATATTTTCATTGGCGACACTATCGTGGCAATATATATAGCTTATAGGAGCATAACTTATGATGACACCAGATCTCTCTTTGTCACCTTCATCGGAACTGGAGGCGGATATTTGACTGCACTGACTCTGATACCCTCTCTCACATCTTGGTTAGGATCGACAAGGTCCAACTAAGGAAATGAATAAGTTCTTTGATCCCTTCATAGCTCAGGAGGGTGAACTCACATTGAAATTCATTAACAACAGTGGTAGCGTCTTCTTCATCTCCAACCATGCGATATGGATGCCCGTGCATACTCTCTTGCCGGCGCTGAATGTGAGGAACGAACGATCCATTCGCCGACGCTGGTCTTCATTTGCTTCAAGCCATCTCTCGGGTCTGTACGAAGTCGAATCCTTGCCGTACACCTCTTCGTCCAGATGAACTGCATCTATCTGACATCCCACGACTGTGCCCCCTGGGATAAACTTGCCTGCAATCATCGCACCTGCCGGCGGAACGACTCGGTCAAGCCCCCAAGATGCGACTGGAAGAACTCGCATTGACTCCTTCAATACCGCATCTAGGTAAGGCAGGTTATTGACTTCTGCCCATCGAGGCGGGTTGGACAATGTACCGGCTCGGAGGCCGTCTTTGATTTCTTGCTCAAGTTTACTCCTCGCAGCGGGATTTTGGGAGAGGAAGTAGAGTGTATATGTTAGAGTACCGGCAGTGGTGTCCGCGCCTGCACCAATGGTCGACATGATGACACCCAGGATCGCATCCTGTCGCATAAGGTCGGGGTACTTCGCCTGGCCTTCAAGGAACTTGGAGCAAAGATCTTTATACGTCTCTTTATTGACATCGTTCTTCCTCGCTTCCAGCTTGTTCATTCCAACCCTGGCAAGGGGACTGTCACCGACTCCTCGGAGGAGAGTTGCGAGACGGCTCTTGTTTACCAGGAAGTCGATGTCAGGAACCGCGGCCCATCGACCCCAGTGGTCGAATCGGTCCATGACAGCAGCAAGAGTCCCGTCAATGTCACCACCCTTACCTAATAAGCCGAGCGTGTCGCTGAAAGCAACACGAATCAACATGTCCATGGCGAAGAACTGAAGCCACTGGCCGATGTCGGTCTCCGGGTTCTTGGTGAGGGCTTCGACAAGCTCCCTGCCAGTTGCTTCAATGGAATCTTCATAATCGAGCAAGGAATTCGTAGTAAAAGCACGTCCGACCGATTTGCGCACCGCTGTGTGCTGTACCTCATCCATAGCAATGATGCTGGGCACGGTCCTCTTCTTGCTTATAGGGACAGCCCCATAATATGAAGGGCCCTTTTTCCATGTCGGGTTGGTGCTGTAGACGATAGGAATAGCCGCAGGGTCGCTAATGCTAACATGGTTGGGTCCCAAGCGTACGAGCTTTCCGTATTTCTTGTGCAATGCGATGAGTCGTGTGGTGTGCCCCTTGCTGTTCTGAGACTTGAATCGCCAAAGATTCGTGAATTTAGCCCAAAAAGGCCCAGGGATGTGTGATAAGGAAAAGTAGGATCTTAGCAAGTGTACGACGACGACGAGGAGGCCTCCTACAGCGAGGCTGATAGCTGCGGGTGCTGCCATCTTGAGGTAGTAGGTGTAATGTCAAAGAGAATGGGAAGATTAGTAGGGTACTACTCCGTAATTGAGTTATACAAGGCTACTAATGAGAACTACGTATGCCATTTTTTAAACTTGGCTAGTTGAGCAGACGGCGCCCATGACATCTGGGGTAGTAGTGTCGGCTCCTCATTCCGCCTCCCCAGATCCTATCGTCGCATATCCGCGAGTCGGAGTTGGCGTCGGTGTTGACGTCGACTTAGGAATGGAGAGGGACTGATAGGATGGTAGATCCCGATGGTTGGGGTTCAAGAGACAATTAGTAGGCTAACAAGTTAGGGCTCATTTGGAGTTCTATGGCAAATACTATACGAGTGGTTGGTGCGGGGCCCCAAATGGCTCAGCCAACCGCCTTTCAGCTACCCCAGGTGTGGATCCTTGGGGTAAATGGCGCATCTTTTCCTTTCCAATGTTCGGTCCGGCAACACCGCACTTTACCTACATTCCTTATTATCCCCACTCGCCTCGCTCCCTCTGTCCCGACGCTTAGTAGTAAGTAAGTATTGACCTGCTACCGACAACATTGTCTACTCTCCCAATTTTCCGAGATGCAAGAAACTCGGACCATCACACACGAGTCTCAAGCGCCTTCGGATGCCCCCAAACGATCAGCCAAGGCATGCAATAGATGTCGAAAAAGGCGCACTAAATGTACTGGGGAGCCTCCATACCCATGCAAACAATGTAGAAACGGCGGCCATACATGCGTCTACCCTGAGACTCAGAGACGGGTCACTGTTACCGAGAGCTACCTTATTGAGCTTCAGGCTCAAGCTCGAAGAGGAACCAATGCCCGAGATAGCCACGATTGTGTTGCCGATGTAACAGGCACATCCAGCCAGGATATCGAGCTGGATTTTACCGGCAGTGACAACTGGGTCCTCAACAAATCTGGACAGTACCGTATGTTGCCATCAGCGTTCTGCAGCATACTGAGCTGGCTGACGTGGGGCAGATTTCATGGGCAATTCGTCAACTGCATACATTGCCAACCGACTGAATCCGACCACAGAGAACTTAGATTGGCACATGTACCCCCACTACGAAGACACGACCTGGCTTAGACCATCCATCAATCCCGATATACCTTTCCTACCACCATTTGAACTTGCAAAGCGCTTGTATCGTGCACAGCATGCATACATCGGCACGATCTTCTCGTTTCTTAGTGAAAAAGAATTCTATAATCGACTTGAGCAAGTATATGCTCGAAAACCGGACCCTACTAATAGGGATGAATGTTTGATCTATTGTCAAGTTCTTCTGGTATTTGCCTTTGGTCAGATGTACTCAATTAATCAGTGGATTGGTAATGACAGTCCGCCTGGATTTAAGTATTTCAAGCATGCCCTTACCTTTCTACCAAATATGTTCGAGGACGCTTCGATTTTGTTCGTTGAGGTGTTGAGCTATGTTGCCTACTTCATGCAATCGATTAACCGAAGAGATACGGCCTACGTATACATCGGCATTGCCCTAAGGATGGCCATTTCCCTAGGGCTGCACCAGGAAGCGTCCGATCAAGAGATCGATAGTGAAAATCGCGAGCACAGACGAAGGGTCTGGTGGTCTACCTACAGTATGGAGAGGTTACTCTGCGTTACGTCTGGGCATCCGATAGCCATTCAAGACGAGGATATTGAGCTCCTCCCATCCAGTCATATGCCGGGCGAGGACGGCCATGTCGCTTCGGTCCTTGCCAGTTATACAGAATTATCGAGAATACTAGGCATAATCGGAGAGAAGATATATCGCAAGAGACAAAAGTCAGGATCCGAATTGTCTTCTTGCATCCAACATATTATGGGGAAGCTAAATGACTGGTATGAGCGGCTACCGGAGACTATGCAGTTGAATTTTTCAGACCTGGAGCAGAGTCCACACCGGGAGGTTGTTTCGACACACTTGTACTATTATCACTGTATCAACATGACGGCCCGTCCAATTCTGTTATACGCTGTCCATCGGCAGCTGGCAGCGAATGCCCAACGGCCGAATCTGACTCGATGGGAAGATGGATTCCCGCCAGATATTGTCCATGTCATCGACACAGCCATATCAGCCGCAAGGTCTAGTGCCTTGCTATTACATACCACAATGAAATATAATCTTGTTGGTAAGTCTGGAGAATCTTGAAGTGCAAGCCTTTTGTTCGCTTCCGTAATAGTAGTAACCATCACCAGCAACATACGGGTTTATCGATGGAGAGCAGGCCTTCTCAGCGGCGCTGCTTCTTGTAATGGTCAATATCGCCTTCCCGTATAAAGAAACAAACGCCTCTGCGATGGATATGGCTTTGAATGTTCTACAGATGATGGCTGGGAACGGGAACAAATACATCCACGCATGTCACTCGCTTCTCACCAAGATCAAGGGTTCCATTAAGGCAAAAGATTCGCCCAGTCTGGCAAATGGACAGATGGAGGTAAGGGATCAAGCACAGAGCAATAACGATAATACCATGGTTACAGAAAGTGCTATTGCTGCGGGACTTCCCAACGGTCAGGCTCAAGCCTTCAATATGGATTTTGAAGGGGACCTCGGTCTCTGGGCAGAAGTCCTAGATTCCATTGATGTTGATATGGATAGACAATGGGCCGAGGCTGCTCTGCTGCGGGAACAGCAGTTACAGGCAGTCAACGAATTGATGTAGTTTATTAGCACCTTTAATGATAAATACATCTAATCTGTACTTCCCAGACATCACAATCAATCCTTGTAGACAATGCATGTATCGTAAGCAAAAGTCAATTGAATAACTGTCATATCTATATACATCTTCAGTGAATTCCATTCTGTACGACCTCCTTGGTGCCGTAGCCACCTCCACCAGGAGTCATGATAACAACCCTGTCACCAGTCTTCATCGGCACACTACCCTTACCGCCCATGTTCACTTTCCTGTCCTGGCCGGTGTACTTATCCTTTGTAAGCCACAGGTTCAGACCAGCTTCTCCAGGCTCGCCGCCCTCCATACCATACGGCCGGTGTACACGTCGCTCGGACAAGATAGAGCACTGCACCGGGGTGAGGAACTCGATTTCTCGAGCCACTCCGTCGCCTCCCCTATTCCGGCCTGCACCTCCTGTATTCTCACGGAGTTCGAAGCGGCGAAGTATACAGGGATATCGCTTTTCCAAAACCTCGGGATCAGTAATGCGCGTGTTCGTCATGTGTACATGCACACCACTCTCTCCAACCCAGTTATCACCTGCACCAGCTCCACCAGCTATAGTCTCATAATAGCCAAAGCCCTGCTTGACGTTGCCATTTTCATCGGTCTGGGCGTCAATACCGAACGTCAAGTTATTCAGACAACCCTGCGAGGCGGCACACGCGTGTAGCGCCTTGAGTACTACGTCAGTCACCCGCTGACTGGTCGTTACATTGCCGCCGACAACGGCAGCTGCGCCAGTTGGACTCAGAATGCTAGGCTTGGGGATCCTAATCTCCACTGGGTTCAAACAGCCCTGGTTCAGAGGGACATCTGAATTGATCATACATCGCAAGACATAGATGATCGCCGAGTGCGTGATAGCCTCCGGCGCGTTAATGTTCCCGCGGACCTCCGGGCCGGTCCCGTTGAAATCGAATATGGCAGAGCCTTTCTTGTCGATTGTAAGAGTGAGCTTGATAGGCGTGCCGTCGTCCATGAAATCCAAGACTTCCATCGGCTGGCCGCCATAACGGTCGTACATATCCTTTAGGAGGTTCCGCACGGCCAACTCCGCCGTTCGCTGGATCTCGTACATATACATCTGCACTGTTTCGAGTCCGTACTCCTCGACCAGATTCTGGATTAATGCAATGCCACGGGCGTTCGCGGCAATCTGAGCCTTCAGATCGGAGATATTGTCGCTTAAATTGCGGCTACCCGAGCAGCCCTCGTACTTCGAGGGAATTTCTAGGAATAGCTCGCGCATACGGTCATCATTAAAGACACCGTTTGAGACGACCTTTTCTGACTCGATTGCAGCACCTTCCTGCCAGAGCTCGGTAGAGTTAGGAGGCATGGATCCGGGGAGGATGCCGCCGACTGAAACGGGCATTATTAGCAACTGTAGGACAGAGAGAGAAAGGATTACTTACTATCTGCATGGTGGCCACGTGAGGCAACGTAGAAGATAATTTCGTCAGTTCCTCGCTTGAATACAGGGGTGACAACGGTCACGTCAGGCAAGTGGGTTCCACCAGAGACAGGGTGGTTCGAGACCAGGACATCACCGTCCTTTAGTTTTCCTTGCCACCGCTTATGTTGGTATCGAACAGCAAACTGCATCGATCCTAGGTGGACCGGCACGTGGGGGGCGTTTGCGACAAGGCCACCATCAGGTGAAAATAGAGCACAAGAAAAGTCGAGTCGCTCTTTAATATTGGTAGAGACGGCAGTCTTCTGTAGAGTACGGCCCATCTGCTCAGCAACAGACATGAATCTGTGGCCGAAAATAGACAGACGAATAGGGTCGACTTGGTAGAGTGTGTGGTCTCTCGGGGACCAGACTCCAAGTCAATGAGGACACAGCTTTCAAGGACGTGAACAGACGCATTAGGGTTGGCGACAATGGTCTGCGTCTCATCAATGATAATCGCTGGGCCGTGCAGCTTCACATTGGAGCCGAGATCTCGAAGCTGGTAGATAGGGGTACTTCTGAATCCAGTTTCCGCATCGAAGTAGACGTCTGCGTGCTTCGTGGGCGGGCCAGGTTCTTTCAACTTCGCATCGTTGAGCTGCTGCAAGGGGCTCTTCTCGGTCACCTTGTTTGAGGACGCAGTAGTTCGAACACGGACATCATCAATGAGAACCGGACGTTCGAACGTGAAGTTAAACTCCCGGCGGTGTCGCTCGACGAAGGTTTTCAAGAAATCACCGTCTTCAGGCTTTAGGATCATAAGACTCGTGTCTGAGCCCTCATACCTCATGTTAAGGTAGATATCATGCCTGAGCTGCTTCTCGGTGAAACCCTGGCCGCGCAACTGTTCGGTGGTGCGGCCTATAAGGTCTTGTAGCTTGCTAGCGACCAACTTCTCAGAACCAACATAGTTAGCAGCCATTGGTTCCTGTGCCTCATGAACAATCTCCGCAAGAGCGAGTCCATAGGCCGACAATATGGACGAATGCTTGTGAATAATAATGCGCGAAATGTTGAGTGAGGCAGCGACATTGCAAGCGTGCTGGCCTCCGGCACCACCAAAGGATGCTAGGTGATGGTTGGAAGTCTCAAAACCGCGGGCCTCTGTCAGGTTACGGATAGGCCTTGTCATCGATTCATCAGCCACTTTAAGGAAGCCTAGAGCGACCTGCTCAGGCGTAAGCTGGGTGCCATCGTTCTCCAAGTTAATCTGTTGGGTGAGCTCCTCAAACAGCTTCCGAGTAATTTCTCGGTCCAGTGGTTGGTCCTCGTTGGGACCGAAGATCTTGGGGAAGTACTCAGGTAGGAGACGACCCAGGAAAAGATTAGCATCGGTAACCGTGAGTGGTCCTCCTTTTCTATAGCAGGCAGGACCAGGATGGGCGGACGCAGATTCAGGCCCGACCATAAATAGGCCGTTCCTCCAGAATAGGATGGATCCACCACCTGCGGCAACGGTATTAATATCTAGCTGCGGCGCTTGGATACTAACGCCCGAAATAGTAGACGAGAATGTATGGTCCAGGTGACCATCGAAACGCGATACATCGGTAGACGTGCCTCCCATATCAAAGCCGATAATAGGCACTCGCGCCTTTTCATCCCAACTTGTCGAGGCATATCCGACGACACCGGCAGCGGGACCCGAGAGAATAGCTTTCAAGCCGCTAAATTGACGGAAATCGACTAAGCCACCGTCGGACTGCATAAACTCGACTCGACAGCCATGCGAGCCTAGGCCACCCTCAAAGTTTGGCGAGATGGAATCAATGTAGGACTTAATGACTGGGGTAAGATAAGCGTCGGCAGTAGCGGACATGCCACGAGGGACAACCTTAATCATAGGTTGTAGCTGGGATGAGAGGGAAACCGAGAAGCCTAGCTTGCTAGCGATCTCACCAATCTTGAGCTCATGATCAGGGCAGGCAAATGAGTTGATTAGAGCAACCGCTATTGAGCGGTAGCCTTGATCCTTTAGTGCTTGTAGGTCTGCAGTAACCTTTTCTGTGTCTAGCTCTCGGGCCACGTGAAATTTCTCCCCAGTGATACCCTCAATCGACCGGAACGACGACAGGGCCTCCTGGGACGAACGGGGATGCGACGGGATGATGCGCTCGTCGACTTCGACCACTTGTTCGAACAAGGCGTCAGGCCGCTTCGCCGAAAGGTCGAAGATATCGGGACGTGCCTGGTTCCCGATTCTGAGGAGGTCTCTGAAACCCCTCGTGGTCAAGAGTGCGAACCTTGTGCCTTTGCGCTCCAGGAGGGCATTGGTGGCAACTGTAGTGCCCATTCGTAAGCATTCTATGTCGTCTAATCGAAGAGGTTTTCCTCTAGGAAGGGTTTCGCCTGTAACTGCCTCAAGGACCCTACGAATACCTTCTGTAGGAGCATCCTGATAGTTGGTGGGGTCGACGGAAAGGAGTTTGAGAACGATGTCAGGCTTTCCAGGCACAATTGCGTGGACATCAGTGAATGTACCACCGCGGTCAATGGAGATTTTGATCTTATTGCTAGACATTGTGAGGGAAAAGAGAAATGAAGGTAAATTGTCCTTTCATGGCTGGCAAGAATAATGACGTGGACCGTCATAAATAAGTACTTCCAGGACAGTGGACCACCGGTGATGCGGGCCAGTCTCCAAATCGGCCATCAAGTGTGCAAGTCTATACTAGATACTGTAGCAAGCAGTATCTCCAACGGCCTGGGGATCAAGTGTCGGGACCCACAACCCGACGATCAGCAAGACCGCGGGCGTTGATGTCCGACCCCAGGATGAGGGGGAAGATAGAAGATAGGGTTGGCCTTGCCGATCAGAGAGTTTGTCCAGTGCGTTTTTTATTTCTATCATCGGGATTATCCTGGCTAGTGTGACTTAGGTATTCCATGATATGCGCCGTTGAAAGGTGAGTCTTAACTTGGCCGGAAGCATCCACAAGGTAATTCAACGGTCGAACCAACCTTAGGACACTTGCAGATGACTGGTAGGGTGTTTATAGGTATCTTGGTAAAAAGACCTTTTCGATCAGCATGTTTCTAACTGTGAAATCCGGCATGCTAGGGTAGACTCAGCGCAATTACCGGCTATATTCTATATGATACTCTCCCGAATAAAACACCAGTAAAAAATTTTCTTTATTTTATTAGATATTGAATCGTGTCTCATAATGGCTCTATATATAATATTGATAGTTCATTGCTCATAGAACTACGGAGTCGGTATAGCAGGGTTGTACCACCCATTTTATATGAATAACGGGAGTTGCTAGCGGGATTTCGGTGCCGCTATTTCCCATAATAGCCAGTGGTCAGTGGTGTGATCTTCATCTAAATGCGTCTGTCGCATTCCAATGGCTATGTCTCTGGTAGTATATGTTGGCGTAGCCATGGGTCAAAATTGATAATCACGCTGGCCAATGGATAGCTCAATTCCAGTTGTAACCAGTGCGACTCAATGTTCTTTAGTGTTTGTCCCTACCAGAAGATAGCTTCTTCACACTGAACTTCCATATCGCTGTATCAGATCCTTAATCCTAAGAAGTATCTGACAATCACCACCGCTGCGGAGCATTAACAACGGTGCGTGAAAATGACGCACTAAAAGTTTCTCTACCCTTTCGCTGTGATGCAGCAATTATCCCAGTTCGGTCTGTGACTGGGGTCGCATTGATAATATTATCAAACGCCTCATCTTCGCTTCCTGCAGATCCCGACTCGGCATCTGAATCAACCGGCAAACGATCTGGTCGTGCAATCTTCTCGGGTTGCGTTTTCTCGGGAATAGACGGATTCTGAAAGGACTTCGAATTAAGAATTTTTTGTCGAATCTCTGCCATTTGTTCATCATCGTCGGAGTCGTCTGATATCGCATAAGGGTCTTTATCTGCCTCTTCCTCTTCCTCTTCTTTATCATTGTCCGAATCCTCATCATCGTCTTTATCATCCTCCTCATCTGAGTCGGACGATTCCATTTTGCGATTCGTATTCCCAACCGTCCACATATCATCTGCGCCAGTGCCAGCCCGACTCTCTTCATACTCCCGTTCAATCTTTTGCAGCCACTCTTCCTCTGTCTTCTTTACATCTTCCTCTGTAGCACAGGCCGCATAGCGTTTCAGGAGTTTCGAGTTGATATCAAGGAAGGCCTCTCCATACCGAAAATGCTTGAGTACATCCTGAGCCCAATCTTCATGCCCGCAAATATAAAAACAAGCGGCGAGTGCCTCGACACAGTTAAGGCGCCATGGCTTTCCATAGTTCACTGTATTAGCTGCGACGAGATACGGCACTACACGGGTTAGAACACAACCTATTTACCAAGGAAACAGTCACGTACGAAGCCTTTCACATTTGCCACCGATGCGATTCCAAGGCACTTCTTTGACTCTCACCCACGAGCATTCAACCACTGCAGCACCATGTTGTTCTAACAGTTCGCGATCGGCCGGGGATATAATTCTCTTCGCGTTCGGACTAATATCGATAATTAGTTAATAGTGTCAGAGAGAGGAAATGTAGATAGAACTAACGAGACGATGACGCCGGGAAAGCGCTGGCCAATTGAAAGCTCCCTCATCAATCCAAATTGCATCAGTCTCTTTCCAGAACATCGTTTTGGATCACAATGGCCAAGATCCCAGCAGGCTGCTCTGTACGGAGGTTTGGCGGAGGCACTAGACCCGGCATCGCCGCGGGGTTTTGGGCGCGGAGTTGAGAATTTCTTGCCGCGTGAGAAATTCTCCTTTTTATGTCGAACCATTATGTGCGAAGGAAAGCTAGGAGTAGTTTAATATAAGTAGTAGGTAATAAATAGAAGGTCAGAAGTAAATAAAGAGAGGAAAAGAGAGAAAGCAAGAAAAAGATTTGGAGTGGGGGAAAATCCGCAAGAGGCGCCACACGTGGAGGAAAGCCGAACCTCGAAAGGGAAAGCAAACCGCCTCGAGCCCGTCATAACTCTGGAATCTCCATCCATTCTATCGCTTTCAATTCCCTCTCCAGGTGCTCCCTCTTTCTTCGTCTATTCGCCCTGGCGATTCATTTCGCACTCATCCTTTTCTTTTATCTTCACTTAACACTTCTACCTTTCCCACCGTCAAACTGGAGGCAGCTTCAGCACGTATGGCAGCTAGGGACCGGTTTGGTGCCTTTGCTGACATAGGTCTCTCCCCTCTTCAACGAGCTATCCGTAAGTTCTGAGACAAGCATCCTAGAATGAAACATTTTACTAATGCAAACAAGGAAATGCTTGTGATCTCCAGAATTACGAGCCCAACCTCGCGCTCAACCTCGAAGTTGCGGACCTGATAAACACCAAGAAAGGAAATGCGTGAGTGTCAGCCTCCCCCGATATGGAACACACTCTTATGGCCTATAGTCCTCGTGAATCCGCCTTCGAAATTGTACAACTCATCAACTCGCGAAATCAGAATGTAGCTCTGCTCGCGCTTGCGGTAGGTTCACTCTGGCTAAGATCGAGAAGCGGGGCTGACAGGTCTAGCTTCTTGACATTTGTGTCAAGAATTGCGGCTACCCGTTCCATCTTCAGATTAGTACAAAGGAGTTCTTGAACGAGCTGGTCCGGAGGTTCCCCGAGCGACCCCCTATGCGACCGTCGAGGGTGCAACACCGCATTTTGGAGTCGATCGAGGAATGGAGACAAACGATCTGCCAGACATCGAGATATAAGGAGGATCTGGGGTTTATACGGGACATGCATCGTCTCCTACTCTACAAAGGCTACATGTTCCCTGAAATCCGCCATGAAGATGCCGCCGTCTTGAACCCTAGCGATGTATGTCCACACTCGTCTCGTATTGAATCCAACTGACCATACCAGAACCTTCGCTCGGCCGAGGAGATGGAGGAGGAAGAGAGAGAAGCTCAATCTGCCAAACTGCAAGAACTTATCCGACGAGGCACCCCAGCCGATTTGCAAGAAGCCAACCGGCTGATGAAGGTCATGGCTGGGTTTGACAATCGACACAAAACAGATTACCGTGCGAAAGCTGCCGAGGAGGTGGCCAAGGTCCAACAGAAAGCGAAGATTTTGGAAGAGATGCTTCAGAGCCATACGCCTGGGGATAAACTTAATGAAGGGGACGTTTTTGAGGTAGGAGCTATAATGTCATTACCTATAAGATATCGGCTATTGATGCCTGTCGCAGGAGCTTGCGAATGCACTTCAAAGTGCTCACCCTAAAATTCAGAAGATGTGCGAGGAAGAATCTGATGATCCGGAGGCTGTCAATAAACTGCTGGAGATTAATGACAGCATACATCGCACCATTGAACGATACAAGCTTGTCAAGAAGGGCGACCATGACGCCGCGTCGAGGATCCCCAAGGGCACACTTGGTACCACCACTGGCGTTTCTAAAAACGCAAACAACGAATTATCTCTGATAGATTTCGACCCTGAACCCGCCCCTAATGGCAACGCCGCTCAGCCAGCTACACAAGGCACAAGCTCTGCAGAGAATGACTTGCTTGGCTTGTCACTTGACGAACCAACCCCTGCCACTGGTGGGATCTCTTTAGGACCTGGTAAGTCTTGGAATCGCCGTTCTACGGACCGCAACAGATGCTAACTTCCTTGTAGGCAACCCAATGGCCGGTCCTGCAGCGGCATCATTTACACCACCCCCTCAACAAGCCCCTTCAGTGTCGCAGCGCAATGCTGACATCCTTTCTGCCTTCAATTCATCACGACCCATATCTCAAACATCTACTCCTGCCCCGTCACAACTTCAACAACCTATGACAGCTACACCCCCTCCACCAGCGGATCCGTTTGCTTCCTTGGTATCCGGAAGCTCTCGGGGGGCGAGTCCGTTGCCCTCAGGCGCAGCGCGAAGCCAACCACCTGCTCCTGCTTCGTCGTCGCTTCTCGATCTGGCTGGTGGACCTGTGGGGAGCACCAACAAAGCACCAGAAGATGAAGAATGGGATTTCACCTCATCGCTGCCGCAGACGAGCACCCTCCCCTCGATGAATAAGGTGCAAGTGCTGAATTCCTCGCTGCGGGTGGAGTTTGTCGCACGCCGTCACCCTAACCAGCCCCAGCAGATTCACATTGTGGCATTGTTCTCGAACACTACCAGTCAACCGTTGAACGACCTACACTTCCAGGTGGCTGTGGAGAAGGTAAATTTGGATCTGGAAATTTAGACTCAACATCATACGAGCACATGCTAACCACAACTAATACAGGCGTATACCTTGCAGCTTCGTCCGCAATCCGGTCGAGAAATCGCCGGATTGCAGCAAAATGGCGTGCAACAGGAAATGCTATTGGAGGGGATTGAAACCGGCAAGGGGAACTCGGTCAAGATTCGGTTCAAAGTATCGTACCGAATCGGGGAGGAGGCGAAAGAGGAACAGGGGATGGTGCCACCGCTGGGGATTTTGTAAGACTCAATACCATTGTTTTTCTTGCTAAGGATTATGGTAAAGCGAATTCAGTATCTCAGTTGGAAGTTAGCGTACACTAGTTTATCAGATCTGCATGAACCTCATTCCCTTGCTGTTTCCATCTGGGTAGAACTGAGTTTCCGGATCGTATTTCCATGCCAAACCCACTTATCGAGACGAGAGAGAGCAAAGCAAGAATGAATACGAACCTGAAGATGGGTAGCAGCAGTAGTAGCACATACTTTTAAGAGGGACTTTTTTCTTTCATTCGGCCGGAAATCCGAGCACTCCATCTATCTATCTTAGTTTCCTCTCAGCCTTATGTTGTCGGCCCATTTCTCACCATTCCCCTCTCTTCTAGACCCAATCTACTAGAGACTTTTCTATAGATACTTCAGGTGCCAATAGCCGAAGGCGGCGTGCCTCATTCCAGATTGGGTTTAGCGCAACCCAATCCGGAGTCCAAATTAAAGTTCAGTTATCCACCAATCAGGATGTTCTGTCTTGCACCGCTTAACGCCGAATTGGAATTTTGTTCTTTTGCACCTGCATTGACTAATCCTTACTTAGTTAGTACCTTAGGTAGTTCCACTCCCTTTCAACCTACAGCATCCTCCAACCCTCCATCCAACAACCCCCCCGATTCCCCCCCCCTGTTAGCGGCCTTTTCTCGTGCCTGTCCAACTTTGGCCACTGCACTATAGTGGATCCTGCATCCAAATGCACAACATCTTTTGAGTTCAGTACGACGTCTCTCTAGCCCACTATTCCTTGTTATCTCCCTACATACTACATACTTAGATAATCTATCTACATGCATAGCTACCTACTAGTGAAAGGTCTAGATCCCCCCTCCCATCTCCAAACCCGCTTCACCATCTCGTCTGAGGTTGACTGGTTTCATTGTCCGTGGAAAATTCCTCCGGTTCCAATAATCAACCTCTTACAGCGACGTCCAACGGAGTATCGCCAACCACTCAAAGTTGCACAACTGTGGCGTTCAGAGCACCTCCAGACTCCACCTCTTCAGATCTCGTCCAGTGGATCTTGAGATTTCCATGGCTCGGCCTGGTAAAGCTTACGGGCCTGGCCTTCACTTTTCACCGAAACCATGATCAACCGCGTTCCATGGTTGCTCTTTCTGGATATGGTGGTCTGGGTTGCTCCTGGTGGTCTGTTCTCCTCCTGACAGTTGCCTGTTCCCCGCTTCAAGCTGCAAAAACGACTAAAGCAAAATGGCCTGGAATTGGGAAGGTGCGAAAAGTCCAAGGTTTCCTATAAGAGCCCTCACTCGTCCTATGGAATGTGTCCCGTTCGTCTTCTTCCACTACCTAGGTATCTACTGGGTTATTTTATTTTCAAGCTAGAATTTTTTTCTTAAATCTTCTCTTCTCATTCGATCTTGTTGTATTGGGGTGAATTTTCTTTTCCTGATCACATACCGAATTCGTCTCCCCGATCCTTCAGCATGGACTTCTCTGATTTCAGTGCTGACTTCAGCCCTACACCTCGTTCTCGCGAGGAAAACCAGGAGAGGTAGGACTTGGATCCAGTCCATTTATCCACTAAAGCTAATTCAGTATAGAGCCTTCATCGCTGCCTCCCGGCGAAAAGACAGAAGCTTAGATGCCCGTGTGGAGTCTGCCCAGCGAGCCTCTTCACTGCACAAGAAGCGTACTGGGAAAGCTCTCCGTATTACCAAGGAGATTGTCGAGAAAGAAGCCATGTACGAAGAAGTGGATGAGCGTTACCAGGAGAAGCGTACCAGAATGCTTCAAGTCCAGAACTTGCAGATTGAACAGCAGTTCCGAGCCCAGCTTCTTGCAGCCTTCGCACCTAAAGCCACTGGGAACACCCAACATCAACAACCGGCTGGTTTAGCGCCTCCAACTCCAATGACCCCTCGTACCCCCATGGGCAATGAGAGGAAAATGAATTTGGATTTGTCCAGTCTTCCATCGCCATTCTCCGAAGGCATGATTAGTCCGCTTCCAACGGGTAATTCATATGTCGTATCGCCCACGGGAACATATAATCAGTCATCATATATGCCCAGCATGCCCCACGATCCCTTTCAAAACGCTACTCCCGCACCACAGACGCCAACATATTTAGCCCAACAGACTCCAACATGGCAGACGCAGGTCTCAAGCCCACAACAACCCGTTCAGTCCTTCTGGGCAGGATTACACCAACCAGTTCATCAGAACGGCTTTCAATCGGCTGGAGTATGGCACCGACATTCTGTTCAACAACCAGTTGCACCACAACCCTCGCTTGCGGCTGATGCCGATTTCGAACTTCGGCCAGCGCGCGACCGCCTACAGTCCGCGCCAGAACTCCCCGTTCTTGGCCTCCAGAATGTTGCCGAACCGACTACGCATACTCAAGGTACAGCAGCTACACATACTCGAGTTCATTCGCAACCTAATATCCCCACCCCGCCACAATCATCAAATTCACAACATCGTGGAAGCTCGGGCGCGAGTTCACCACAGGCCGAGTCTGAAGCGTGCGATACGCCCAGTACTCCGTCACAAGAAGGGGACGCGGTGGAACCGGGCTGGATTAAGCAAGAGAATTTGAGTCTGTCGAATGAAGAGCCGGGCCCTGGTCTCGATGATATCGATCAATTGGCACTAGGAATGATGAATGATGCCAAAGGACAGGATCCATTTGTCTTCGATGAGTTTGTTGCTTGGGATGATTTTCCCACAGTGGTGTGACATTTTTGCTACTATGGTATATTCTTACATTTCCTATGTTTTGTACTATATTGTTATCCTATTGAGGCAACTGGGATGTAAGTCAAGGGAAGATTCTGGCAATGGCGTTATGGTGAAATCGGGAACGGGAATAGGAATAGGAATAGCTTTGGCTTGAAGATCGATCAATATACACCAGGTCAATACAAACCGAGAGTACATACATTAGTTAGTTAAAGTCAAATTGTTAACAACCGTCCAAATCAACCGAGTCTACGTACGCAAGCAGTAGAATGAAGACCTCCCAAAGCCCCACTCAGCCCTAGACATTCCCCTGCATGCATAATGCATGAAATAATTCTGCAAGTATGCTCTAGCGTCCAGCATTTCTGCAGGGTCCAACCAATTCCATCCACGGAAACCCATGATCGGCAAGACTAGTCTAATGCAGTCTTCTAACTGTGGCTCAAGCTTGTCAAATCATTCACAACTTAACTAAGAACGTATCTTGGCTCGATCGGGAATAATAGGAAGACAACCCTACGATTTCTTTCTTTCCTTCTTACTTTCTCTTTCTCTCTGTAGTAAATGATGCGACTATTATTCTTACATGCGATTCATCATCGATTAGGCGTAGTGCCAACTCGTTCGAAAACGAAGAAGAAAAAGGAAAACCTGATGTTCATAAACAATGGGTCCAATCAGTCAGTCTAAGGGAAAAAAAGAGAAAATCTCCCGATTTTAGCCCTACAATTCCGCATTCGGGTTGCTTGGCAGGTCGAGGTATGTTGTACCTACTACCTACCTTACCTAACTTATCAATTTTACTACCCCCGTTGCAGATTGAAGCAACGGTAGGATAAACTATACATTTAGTTTAAACTAAAATCTGTCACTGTGTGGGGTGCGTGGGTGGGCGGCATTTTATTCCAAATTCCCTCGTTCTATTCCGGATTGCCGTGATCCTCGTGCGTGGCTTTACAATTCGAATAAGATCTACATGAGCGATATTGTTTGAGACTAGCTAGCTATTCTTCGCTCGAGGCCAGGCCGACGTTCGTCCGAATGGGGCTTAGCTACTGTGGCAATTACACGCGTATAGGTATATTTTCTTTTTGTATAGAACAAGTAGGGTGGTGCCATGTAAAATCTACCGAGGTACGCCACAATAGCACAAGGTAGCTAGCTAGTCGCCCGGCCGGGGGGCTTTCTTGCCATCGCTAAGACCTTGATCAATTAGTGGACCAAATACACAACACAACACGAACATCTGTACTAACTGATCCAGGAAAAAGCAGTCGCAATTGCCAAAAATGCACGGACCGTATGATCCTTCACGATCCAGCCAGGGGCCTAAGCTCTGCAGGGTCCATAACCTGGCAGTCTATTTTCTCGATCAACCATGGGACAGAATCACAGTGAACCGTTGAACGGCAAGCGGCCGAGACCGATTGCCACCCGCGTAAATGCAGACGAGCTTCCGTTTCCCCAGATTCATTCGTCGATCTAGACTGGTGGGTTCATGGGACGATGCTGATCAGTGAAACTCTACATACATGATTCAGGTTTGCTGTGAGGAAAATTTGAATTAATTGAGGCTATGAAGAACAAGGAAGGATTGACACTGGCGGTCATATTCATCAAAGGTAGAATTGGTTATCCCCACGTTTGGGAGATGTTATCTGTTCAAAACCTGACTATGTTCAATACTTCCTGCAGAGATAATCAAACTGGTGCGCTAATAATGAGAGGGAAATACCAAAACAGTACAGAGTTGCGAATTGTCTGAGGTGGATGCCGCGCCAGCTCCCTACTTGGGCTTGTCCTATCACACAAACGCTTCATCCCATCGATCGACTGATACCCTATTGACTTCCGCTTTTGCGGGTCACGGCCCTCGGCTAAACAGTTCTCGACCAATGTCTCCGCTTCGCCGAACACTAACACTAGAACTGCTACTCCGTCGCCGTCGACTACGAGACTCAGCAGGGTCCGCCGGATTTAGTCCGCTTGCTCGTGCGTGCAGGTTCAGAATATCGGTTAGACTAACAACCCCTACAAGTTTCCCGGACAGCCGAGCTCCAGGCAACGCAGAAGCTGGAACTGACGGCGCCATTGGTGGCGGCAACCCGGGGGATGATGCGGTATGAGAATGCGATGCTGTGTTTATATACGACTGTGGTGGACTTGGTAGATGAGGGGTGGTGTAATTGGGTGCCTGTGTAGATGGGCTTGCAGAAGGGGAGTTTGAGCGAGGCAAGGAATTGTTTGACGCTGAATTACCAGATGGTTGCCCCGAAGCCACCGGTAGAGAAATATGCACTGCTGAATGCGATGGTGTCGGAGGGCCCGAAGATGAAGGCGACAGTGGATCCGTTACCCACAACCTTGGCAGAATTGATCAGCTTTACCCACCAGAAGCTATACAGCATTGACATACCGATGCGACTTGGTAGCCACGACCTTAGCAACGGTGTGGGCAAGTGTCGAGGTCGGGTTGACATGAAAAACAGGGAAAGAATCCTTGCCATCCAGCAAACCTCGTGTCGATAGGATCACGGAAATAAAATGAGTGCATGTATTTTGTAGTAGATAAAGTGATGAAGACCTTGTCAGAAGCTGCCATTGTAAGAGATGGGCACATAACTCAACTCAAACCGCTGTCTTACCTTGACATCTGCCGTGGAAATATTCCCAATCACGTTGAAATGATTATCAACGACAGCGAGCGATGATATTCCCTCGTTATTCAATATTTGAAGGGCTTCACAAAGAGGCTTATCCCCACTGTATTATCGGATTAGCACTCAATCATCACAGAAGCAAAATAACTCACTTGATTGAGATCACCTCATTGGAGCCTATTGTCAAATCCTTGAGATATTGTGGATACAGCTGATCGATGACGGGAAAACTGCGACCATTCTCCCACAGGAATTTGACCAGTCGAAATTGACTGAAAATCCCCACCACATCATTACCACTGTTTTCATTTACCACAACCACCCTGTGAACGCCGCCTCCGAATGTTTCAACAGCTTTCAGGACATTGGCCGAGGCCGGGAGAACAGCCAAAGGCTCCTTGTACCCAAGATCCTTCACATCTCTCAGGGGTATTTTAATTCCTTCCTGGGCCTTCTTTGCCAACTCTTCAAACGATGAAAGGTGTTCCTCGTCAGGCTGTGACAGGCCCGCTGCAAGCAAAAGGTACGCATTCAAGTCAGAATAGTCGAATGTTCCGATGGCAGATTTTGCCTGGGGATTTTCCCGAATCAACAGCACAGGTGCGCCTGTATCGATCAAAACCTATATTACTGAGTTAGTTTGCGCCTAGCAAGATTATAAGGGCCACACCACTTGATTACATTTGTCGCCTCCTCAATTCCGGTGTCGATTTCAACAAACTTTAGATCGTCAGGACTGACCAGCTCTCCGATGGATATTTGTCGCCAATCCCGACCGACAAACGCTGGGTTTGCTTGATTACGAGCAGGTGGGTTATCAATGAGACTCTGAATGGCCGATTGAGTGAGCGACGGCTGTCGTCGTGAACGAGGAGATGCAGGAGCGCCACGAAGGCTCTCACTGAAGCTCTGACGGTGTTGATGGTTTGGAGAGATATAGGATGGACGGTGGGAATGGTTTCGAAAAGATGGGGAGCGAGAATCAGTGCTTGAGCGTGGCGACGCGACGTTCGAACCGTTGGAGCTGTCTGGAGGTTCCAGAGACTGACGATCCGCCATGATCAATCAGGGTTCAACGGGAGGCGTAACTCCCGAGAGAATAATAGGGTAATCAGTATTGAGTCGGATGGACTCAGTTGATGACAATTCCAAGAGAGTAAGTAGAAGGTGAGTAAGGTGAGAGGGGAGTTTGACATGAATGGGGGCGGTGTCCAAGGGAAAATCATTGCGGGGGAAAGAGCTTATGGCAGGTGGGCCAATCACGCACCACCACTGGCTTATTTTTCTTCTTCCTCTTCTTCTTCACATCAACTCCTCCAACACTCCCCCAAGGTCTCTTCCTTTCCGATCCTTCATAACTGACCGTCTGGTTTTATTTCGTGTATCCAAGTCTATTTGTTTCCTTTCGCCATTCAATTTGGCTTTTTTGGTTACTGGTTCAGGTATCTCCGTCTCCGTCTCGGTACTAGTAATGCATTTCTTCAAGCATATTGGCTGGGTTCTAGCTTCGATCCGTTTGTTTTCTCGGTGAATTGTGTGGCCAATTTGGAAATCTAGGACTGGGATGTCTCCATCCATTACTGATTGGTCTCCTTCTTCACCAAGGTCCTTCATTGTCGTGTAACAACCATAGAGTGTAGTAGATTTCGTCAGTTGCGGGATTGCTACAATCTCCCAGCCATTGATTTCAGTGCAATTATCGGACAATTTGGAGGTGATCCCTTGGCAGTTATGAACAATAATAAAGCGCAATGATGGGAAATCCTTCATATATCGCAACGCAACTGTTGATAGGTCTTTCTGGTGATACAGTCGCATGATTTGAAGATGTGTAAATGCTTTCGATGCCCGAGCAAGCTCACTCCAAGTCCGAATAATACGGTCGTTTAGCATGGTCACGGGAAGCTCTGTGTCATTCAAGATGCCTTGGGTAAATGGTGGTGAGATAATTTCCAATGCAATGAGGTTCGTAAGAGTAGTAATCTCTACGAGTTCCGGGACAGTAGCGAATTCCACAGCAAGAGTCAATGCCAACCTCCACCTAAGAGACTCACTCCTCACTAGGCCGAAATAGTCTCGCATGGGCATTTTAGGGCCCTCGATCTTCATAGAGCGATAGCGAGAGTGTTCCCGGAATTGAAGTGGATAAGCAGTGGCAAACAACTTCCACATGTAAAACGTCCTTTTCTTGCTGCAAGCACAAATAATTCAGAATCTCTCCAATCTGTCAATTATCCTGATGACTTCACTCACCTCCTACCGAGACAATCCCAAAGATAGTTTGCAATGTGCCAAGGTACTGCTGCAAATATTTCCGGCGTTAGGGCCCTTTGATCAGATAATACACGCTTCATTGCTGAGTGTTTTAGGGATGGTGACCCTATCTCGTTTGTTTCTTCCCATCCTAGAGGTAGATAAGGGGACTCATGCACCCAAGATGTGCCTCGAGACAATGCCAGCGCTGGGGCCATGGTTGTCTCTGTATATACCTGGCCACTAGACCGATCGACCCGATGAAAGCCCATTTCCCCTGCCACAAAAGTTGTCAGAGAGACGAATTTCTAAGAATTGAAAGAAAAGACGTATGGAATATGGAAATTTGGGCAATATGTGTTCGAATACATTAGGAATTGATGCGACCTGAATGCCCAGTTTATAATACAAGCTTACTAACCAGATTTTCTTGGAGATCATAATAATTGTACACTTTTTTCTACTACCTAGATAATTCAAAAATACCTAAGGTATATCAATAATTGTTTAAACGGAATCTTATAAAAATGCAATATAAATATTTCTATATAGTTTTCTATATTTAATGAATAACATACTTCTTGTAATGTAATAAATACAACGTCACCAGCAGAATCCAGCTTCAGCTTTGTATTAACCTCACTCATTTCATCCCTCACTACAACTCTTCTTCTCCCTTTATTTCCCCTCTGTTTACCCTGGTTAAATTTATGAGCATATTGGTGTGTAATGGCAATCTTTTTAGTAGATGTTTTTCAGACCAGCCTGTAGAGCATCCTCTGTAGCCGGACATCGCTCTCTAATCCTTGGTTGGGCATGATGGGAACCCCACGGGGCTACCGGTATTTAGAGGTCTGGAGATGTAAAGTATGCTCATTATCACCCTTCCTCAACATGTCAACACATTTGTTTTTCTAACCTATGCAGGTAGGAGATGGGGAGAGCCGACAAACCAAAGAGAGAGTGCTGCCAGAAGAAGAAATCACAGAGTGGACTAAGGGATGTTCCTCCTTGTTCGCAGTCCACTGACTCGCCATTATCAAAATGGCCTAAAGCCAGCTGCTACTGAGTCGCTAGGGATTCAACTTCTGTAAGAATAGCATCCAAGCCTCTAGTATTCTTGATTGATTTACATGACAAGGTTCGCGCACCTCATACAGAAATCCAGAAGCCTCCCCTATACCAAAAAAAAAAAAAAACCATACAGAATATTGTCAACATTTGGAAAATTCAGCTTTCAATTTACTAAGCTTGTACCTCTTCTTATTTCTGTTTGCTATGCTACATGCTAGAAGGAGCCATGAGGAGGAGGGGACTCGGTTTCGAGTGTGGTCCAAGTTCCCCGGAAATGATATTTGAACTACTGACACATAAGCAGGTTCGGTACTAAAGCATAACCACAGGGGTCATTGGTTCTTCTCTCTTTCAATGTGCTATGAGCCAAAGCTTTGCTCAACAAATATACTGATCCTAGGGCTAACAAAAAGGCAAATCGAGGTATTGAGTTCTTCTGTAAAAAGCTTCACATAGCTGGAAGTTGGACATGCTCCTTATTCCAATAATCCTTGTTGAACAGCGTGCTAAATAATTCCAGAAAGACTTTCAAAGGAGCGTACTCTGCTCTCTGAAATCGAGAAGGAAACGGCATGCACAACTACCAAGTCACAAAAATAGCGATGGGCCCTAAAGAGGTTCCTGCTTGAATTTTGATAATATTACAAAGCGACTTACTATTTTTTCGTCTGAATTTACACATATAGTCCTTGGTTGCAACCCAACAACTGCGTTTTTTTGGACAAAACCTTTGCTTGGACAGAATTGGCATACTCTTCACAAGGCTATTCCAATGACAGGACAAGGCTGGGGCCTTTCTCAGATATGGATTGAAAAATCACGTTTGGAGTCCCTTCTGGCCCATTCAGAATATTCTCAGAGCGTATCCAGTCTCAAGGATATCTTGGGTAGGAAACACGGCCATCTTTCCATATACTCTTCGTCCTTCTTCACTCGTCTACGTTTGTCCATTTTTTCTGTCAGTCAATATGGTCATTTTGAGACAATGTGGTTGGAAATATACTGCTGTTATATGATGCTCTCAAGAGACTTACCTTCTTCTGGAAGGTGTGAGAAGTGTTCTGGTGTGACGATGCTAACGACAACACCTGCCTCGAGCATGCCGGCACCAGTTTCTTTTCAAGATGTATTGCCCTGACCTGACAGGGCAGTTTTAGTTAAGCCAAGGCGATACAGGAGTGTACAATCAAAGTCTTATAAAAATGACAGTTGCACATGATTAGGGCACGAGTGCTGAGTCATCGCCTTCTTTGTCTCTCCTTTCATCTCCTTTCCTTGTCCATCCTTCATAACCGTTGACTTTTTACACCTGTATCTAATTAAAATCAGGTATCATGTACCTGCAGACTTCATTTCCTGTATGGTGGTCTGCCACGAGCTTATTCGATGAAAGGGCCAGGGCTCGATTCCGATAGTCAGCGGTGCTTCACAGGTCATAACCAATGTAAAGGCTGACATCCCCCAGCCACCAGCCAAGCAATCCTTCGTGTCTTCCAACAAAGGTTATTAATCTGTCGCTATTTTTCCCACTAAAAGCGTCCTAAACTTAGACACCAGGTTCCTCTCGCCTGACTCGCCCAAATGATATGGAAATTTGAGGCTAAAACCCAACTTGTCCTAGCCGCCATGGCTTGTGAAGGCAGGCACGATCGACGCTGGACGAAGATCAGGCGGCTTATTCTCCACGGTTTCTTTATAAGTATTGGTCGATCATGATGCTGTGCTTTTACATCATCGGCTTCTTTTGCTTCGGCTTTTTAAACTCCTGTTCTCTATGCCTATCTCCTAGACAGTACATATACGCAGCATCCTCATCGCCAGAATATTCTGACTATAAAACCTCAAAGGCACAGCCGTCATAACGATGAGTCCTTCTGAGTCGTATATCGGGAAAGCCACCCGCATGCTTGATTCAGGTGAATCTGATGACACCGAGATCGAGAAGAAACTGAGAGACTCATCGACCCTAAAAGACTCCGGCATTATGCGTTCTCTCGCATCCCTTTGGGGTTGGCGGCAACCCCCGGTGCAATTTGTGGATCCTCGACGAAATACCGTCTGGTTGCTGGATAACACTGCATATCAACCCATTTCCCCGGATACATTGAGGCGACAACGATCATGGTATGCGGAAGTTACTGCCTGCATCTTCGAGCGAAAAGAAGGCAGTGATGTCGGTAAATATGTCTCGACAATCGCCGACCTCATTGGCCTAGATGGTGAAGTAGGTGCAGATGGGGAGGCGCGGCGGAGAATACGACATCGATTGCAGCCATTTCTCGACAATATTTCACCGAGACGCCTGATCACACTGGAGATCCCAGTACCCAATTACTCGACCCAGGCCCATACAATTGGTCCCTCGAACGACAGTGGAATCAGCAATCAAGTTGTATGCATAGGCACACATTACATTGAGGATGGAACCAAGGTTCAGTCCTACCTCCAGGGAAACAAAAAAGTGTCGATGAACACCATTTTCTCCGCGCCAGAGGGCTGGATCGTCATATCAGACATTGATGATACCATCAAGCATACCAAGACATCTGATCAAACCGGTATCCTTCAAACCACGTTTGCCGAGGAACCAAGGCCAATTTCTGGAATGCCAGAGCTTTATTCCTATATCCAAAAAGAATTATTCCCAACCTGGTTCTATGTCTCAGCTTCGCCGTACAATTTATATCCCTTCCTTCATGAATTCATCCATACCCATTACTCTCATGGCACTATATTCCTCCGATACTTCTCCTGGAGGGACTTAGGTAGTTTACTCCGATCGTTCACCAAACATACCCAAGAATACAAAGTGGATCGAATTGAAATGATTCACCATTGGTTCCCACGCCGACGGGTGGTGTGTGTTGGTGACTCGACTCAGAAAGACCCCGAGGCATACGCGGAAATATATAAGAAGCATCCGGAATGGGTTCAGGCCATCCTGATCAGGAAAGTTACTGACATCCCAAATATGGAGGAACGGAACTCGCCGAAAAGATTTGAAGAGTCGTTCAAGGATATTCCGGATAACGTTTGGAAAGTGTTTGAGCAACCCGACGAGGTGTACGAACTAGTGGATGAACTTGGAACGAAAGACACGGCATATCTATAAAGCTTGAAAAATCCACTGTACTAGGACTATCTCCCTTGTGACACTCAATGGGGTCTTCTTTATGTAGTATACATGGCCAGTTTCATCATAGCGTTAACATTGAATTGATTTCAAGGAATCTGAATTGCATTTGAACAAGGATGAAAGTCAGCAGGGATTGTAAGTAGGTCAAGTCTAGTTTGTTGGCTTGTGGCGATGCTGATATAAGCGCTGTCAGTACGACGTCAATATTAAGAAATCGTCACCAATGGGAAGATCAGATACTAGGGGCTTTCTTGATTTCGGTAAGTGGGATGGAATTGTCGATATATAACTACAATGGCAATTTATACTTTATATTGTTCGTCATATTCTCCCTAGACAATCAGCATCTAGTACAGCTTGATCGAGCTGTCTGTCCATGTCAACAACCAGAAATCTTGTAAATCATTGACCCTTGGAATCGGCACACGCAGACAAATCTTGATAAACTATCTCCTTTAATAAATTAATTACAATCACGATGAAGCCCGCAAAACCCGCCTCGGCCACTATGGATGAACAAACATTCATCCCTAATACCATGAGAGCCATATACTACGCTGCTCAACCTATCACGGAAGAAACACTCGCAGATGGCCTTGAGGCAAACAATAAATTGGTATTCGACACCGACTTTCCAACACCAAAGGCATCAACGACCCAATATCTGATCAAAGTGCAAACTGCAGCATTCTCTCACGACGAGCTAAGATTATCGCGGGATCTCAACCCATCACAGTCGATGCCTCAAATCCCACTGCACAACTTCTGCGGCACTGTAATTGGCACACCCGCCGAAGACCATTGGAACCCCAACGGCCCTCGATTTAAAGTCGATGATATCGTCTTCGGCCTAGCAAGCTACTCTCGCGACGGCGCTGCAGCAGACTACATCATCGCAACAGAAGATGAGCTAGCATTCAAGCCGAAAAACATCACCGCCGCAGAAGCAGCCACAATCCCTCTCCCCGCCCTAACAGCATGGCAAGCCATCTTCACCTACGGGGGAATCGATCCAACCCGCACGGGCAGCTGGCCTGACCTGCGCGTCCTAGTTACCAACTCCAAAGGTAGCCAAGTAGGATACCAAGCGCTACAGCTCCTCCGCGCCCAGGGTCTATTCCCAGATACCAGACCGTGGATCTGCGCCGTCTGCTCCTGTCCCGACCATGAGAAGTTCCTCCGAACAGAGGCCCAAGTCGACGAAGTCATCGTCGCCCCGTTGCCTATAGAAGCCGATTTCGACCTCGGCGCTACATTCCGCGAAAAGGGGTGGAGTCCTGTAGACATTGTCATCGACTGCGCAGGCGGGGATACGTTCCGACAAGCGCATTCCCCGTCCGTGGTAAAAGAGAACGGGACTGTGCTTACGGCCGTGGATTCTAGTCCTGCTCGTGAGCTATCCATTGGAAATGGCAGGTGTAAGAGGGGCCTGCTTTCTCGGTTTATTGCTGTCCGGCCTGATGGAGAGGCACTTGGAAAGATCGGGAAGTTGGTTGAGGCGCATTCGGTCAAGGGACAGATAGAAAGCATTGTGGATCTTGTGAATGGGGCGGAACTGTTGGCTGAGAATGCGGCTGGTGCTGCTGGGGGAGGAGAGGAGAGATGATGGTTGTTAAGGTCAATTGATTGATTGGTGTACTTCTTGTTTGGGCGAATAGATCTGCTATCTTACCTGAAATGTTGGAATGTGACAAATGAAGAAATCATATACCCGTGTAGACCGGACTTGCAAATCATAAAAGACACCACTTTTCAGAGAAAATATCATTCGAAATAGATACTGATATCCCTGAAGCAATATGTGACATGATCGAATGGAACCAAGAGTGCTGAAGAGAAGAACGATATAGAAGAATTGGAACCGCCAACCGCAACTAAGCGAGATAAACACTTATTAAAAAAACGACAGGTAAACTAGCCAGCAGCGGTACATACTTAGTGATGAACGAAGCGACAGGTAAGGATAAGATCTGGCTGGTTCGTCTGTCTCCACTTGATTCCTTCATCCAGATGTTTCAGATTTCGGGATGAAGGGCATATTTCGTCCCCTTTGCTTTTTTTTAAAATAGAAAGAGTTATTTTTGGGGTAGCCTCCTGGGTTTCTATCAAATACACTGCCCCTTAATACCCTAAATCAGGGGGTATGTAGGTAGACATGAAGGGAATATAGGTAGGAAAGGAGCGAAGGAAATGACGAGGACAGACGAGAATCAGATCCATAGAAATCAAGCAGATTGAATATCTTGTACAACAATGGAATCAGCTGTAAGAGTCCACACTCCATTCCTGCCAGCAAACTACAAAAGAGCATTGATTCATGACCTCCCGGATGCGAGAATGAGGGAGGGCGACAAAGTAAAACATAAATAAATGTATTAAAATGGCGACACTGAAACGGTCGCTTAGTTTAAAGTAAGGAATCAAGTCTGGTGAAAACGCTCAAGCATGCCGCGACGATCTAAGTCAAGTCAGTATTTACCATGATAAAGCTCTGAAGGGATGTATGTATTGATCATACCTCCAACTGAAGTTCTTTGTCCTTGTTTCTGATAACCTCGTCATTGATGGCTTGCGCCAAATTCGCCCCAATTGCCTGTGAACTCCCAGCCCTTCGAGCAAATGGCCATTGGGAGTACTCGGCCAGCAGCTCATCAACCTGCGCGAAAGCCCGTTCGCGAGCCTCATGGCTCATTGTGACCAACGCGTTCTCTAACACATTGGCTGCATATGCAGCACAGATCATGGTAACTGTCCGGAGATACCTGAACTCGATGTCCTCTGGAAGCCATGTAGTAGGTGGGAGGATTACAGTGCGATTGCTGCAGACGTTGCGCACTCGTCGATGGAGATCGTCTTTCGCGCCGCCATCGGCAACCGGGTGGGTGGCCATGTCGAAAAGAAGGAAATTGCGTTTCTCGGTGCGAAGGATACCTTTGTCTACAAGACCCTTGGCGAGACGTTCACGTACTTGCTTCAACTGGTAGCCGATTTTCATCAGGTTCCATGTTTCACCTGGAACCCAGATCAACGTTAGCTAACCATCTCCCCTTCCTTTCTTCTTGACTTATTCTCAAAACGAAAAGGGCGTAATCATACCGCTCATCAAATCGATCCAGGAGTTGACACTCATTTGCTCGCTCGACTTCATCATCTTCAGCGCCTCGTCCAGCAAGACTTCGCCGGTCAATGTATCGTCGATGACTTCGATCACGCGGTCGGCCAGAGGGAACCGCCGTCGAGAGGAATCCTTTTGCATGCTTATTCGGCCGCGGAAGGCGAGTTCGGCTACAATGCAGCCCCGCAGGGCATATGAAATGTTCTCGTTCCAGAAAGAGAGATAACCCTGTAACAGCCCCAGACCGACATGTCAGCGATTAACCGTCCGCATGCGCATTGAATTACTGTTCGAAAAATAGTCTAAAATTAGTCCAGGAACCAACCTGTTTATCTTTCAAACCCAGCAGTAGGATGTCCTCCATCAATGTCAGTTTCGGTTGCTTGCTTCTCTCCTTATTCTCGCTAATATCCCTGGGATCGAAGGCGATCTTATGGCCATTTTCGCTGCTTGTAAATGACGTATCTGGTAGACGATTATCGAGCGCAGAGCCATTCCTAGATATGGGGGAGGACACTCTGCTGTCGTCGTTCTCGTCTCCGCCAGCGACTCGACCGCCACCTCTCCGGCGAGTCAAGCCTCCGGCTGAGGCCATGAGGAAGAAGGTCCGGAATGTGATCGAGGAGTGTAAATTAGACCAAAAAGGTGAATTCCGCTGGAATCAAAAAGGTCGTCAGTTTGGAAAAGTCGTCATGAACCCTTCTAGGACCGAGGGGGGCTGTGTAGACCAGGAATGGGCAGGGGGGGAAAGGGAAGGGCAAACCAACAGTGAAAAGACACAAAGATGAAGGGGAAACACAAAGAAGAGAGAGCTGAGACGATAAAATTGGGAAGTATAAGATTAAGTAGGAGAGGGAGTTGGCCGAGCAGAGGAGGTTGACAAGATGGTCAGAGCCAACGACACGGAGATAATCTTTTTGATTGATTGATTGATCGATTGACTGACTTGGGCTCGTTTCGGCTAAGCCTTATTGATTTGCTGTTTCGTCCCAGTCACAACCCTCTTGGTTCTCCTGTATATACGAGAATTAATTCTTTTGTTTTTCTGGTTTTAGTGTTTACATTTCAAAATACTTATATTAATTCTTTATAAAATGGTGGATCTCCAATGTCCACTCTGGCCCATCGCCCTCGAGATCTTGATTGCTATCTAACAAAACCACATTTTCCACAGATATTCAATCTAGATTATAAAGATAATGTTTACAATGATAATAATATACCCTACTATCCTCCCAGTCATGGCAGCAAGCTATAATATACAGTGTATCATTCGTTTACCCGCTACGGAGACAGAAAAAAGACGGGGAGCCCATAGACTTATCAAAACCGCATTCAAGATGATATACACAATATAGAAGGGTCAAACAAGTACCAGCACGGGTCAGCGTACAAGGAGCAACAATGTGACTGACTATAAAGACACTCCGACCCTGGCGTATCTTGGTAGACGCACGCCAACATCTCTTCTTTTTCTATCCGGCTCCAAGCTATTCGAAATCCTTAATTAAATATTTAGTGGGCTAATAGAAAGTCAGCAATTTACCCTATCCACCTCACAAAATCGAAGGATGACTTACCATCAGGCTGGGAAAGGATATAGTCAACAGCCTTGTCAACTGTTCGAAAATGAGTATGACGTCCAGACAGACATTTTGACTATTCAAGTCGGATACTTACTGCTGAGGATAGCATCAGCCTCCTTGTCGGGGATCTCAATGCTGAACTCCTGCGACAGTGTTAATAATAGCCCTCGACTAAATACAGGGAGGGGTACAAACCTCCTCAATAGCCATCACAACCTCAACGGTGTCCAAGCTATCCAATCCAAGATCATTGGAGAAGTGAGAGGTAGGATTAATCTGTTTGATTGGATTCTTAGAAATCATCCTTCACTCTCCCATTGCGGACAGTTATGCCGCAATCGACTGAGGGGACATATAACTAACCTTGCTAGGATCAGAGACCTAAAATTAATCGATAATTAGCGATAATATTCTTTTTTCTTTCTTTCTTTTCCCTTCTATAACCTCAGACGCAGGGTACCCGACTCACCTTGTCGAAGTTCTTCAAGAGGTTCACTATGCGACCCTCAACCTCCTCCTTCTGAAGACCGGCAGGGGCGGAATAGAAACGGGCAGGCTGGCAGGAGAAAGCGGGAGCAATCTGAGAAGGGCGGACAATGGGAGAGCTGCGGATCTGGAAAGGAGCCGGGGCCCTGACGACACGCGGCATGGAGGCCCTCAGCGACCGGACAACAGCGGAGCGGAACATGATGAATTAAAAATTGAAAATATCAAGCGGAAAGGCCTGATTTCAAAGTGAGATAAAGGATGAGGTGGAGGGGAGGAAGAGGAGAAGGAGTAGCTAAGATCGGGAATGGGAATGAGATGAAGTTCGATGATGGATTTGGGCTTTCTTTTGCTCGGAGGAAGCAAAATCCTGCAGCGGACCAATCAGGAGCGACCAGAAGCCAATGACCTAAGCCAAACCCAATCAAGTCAACTTCGACCTCTTCTTCCCTCTCTCTCTCTCTCCCCAGTCAATTGTCTCTCCCCACTCTTCTTCCACCTAATTTATTCCCCCTCTTCGGCTTCATTATGGCCTCCTCCAAGTCGGTCATGAGGCTGCTTGCCTCTGGGCGCCCTACCCTCTCGCCCTCCTCTCTCCGTCCTCTGGGTTCAACCGCAAACTTCTCTTCCTCGGTGCGTCGCGCAGCTCTCCCAGCCGGCCCTCCTCAACCCGGTTTCCGTTTGTCTCCGCCGAAGCGATGGGATCAGGGCGAAGAGTCTTCTCTAGATAAAGCTACCAAATACTTCCTGATGTCCGAAATCTTCCGGGGCATGTACGTGGTGCTGGAGCAGTTTTTCAGACCACCGTAAGTTTCCCTAATCGTTGTACGGTTGGTTGTTGCCGACCTGACATCAATCGTCCTGCGCAACTTCTTTTTAAATGAGCTAGTTCGTTGGATTAATGGACCTCTGGCTGACCCGTTGTTTCGTTGTTTAGTTACACAATCTACTATCCCTTCGAAAAAGGCCCCATCTCCCCACGCTTCCGTGGTGAACACGCCCTGCGCCGCTATCCCACTGGTGAAGAGCGTTGCATTGCCTGCAAGCTCTGCGAAGCTATATGCCCTGCTCAAGCTATCACCATCGAAGCTGAAGAGCGTGAAGACGGAAGCCGTCGAACCACCAGATACGATATTGATATGACCAAGTGTATTTACTGCGGTTATTGCCAAGAGAGCTGCCCAGTCGATGCCATTGTTGAAAGTAGGTCATTCCTTTTATAAAACCCATACTAGATTACAGTGCTAACGATTACCCCAGCCTCCAATGCCGAATATGCCACTGAGACCCGAGAAGAATTGCTGTACAACAAGGAGAAGCTCCTTGCTAATGGTGACAAGTGGGAGCCGGAGATTGCCGCTGCTGCCAGAGCTGATGCTCCTTACCGATAAAACCATCTTCGTTTATTCCTATATAAGGCCTTGGGCTTTGGGTGTGCATCAGGAAATGCAGCCAGGGAATAGAGAAAATGAATAAGTTTCCTCAGAAGGGTGTTTGGGATTTTGTTTTCCTTCTGATAATCAACGATTGAGGTCTGTTTTCTATATTGTACATAAATGCTCATGTACTCTTCTGTCTGGTTTGATCTATTGCGGGATCACCGCACCCAAGGGAATCCCTATCTTCGATTTGTTATGGAGACCAATTCAAGAACAAATTTCCTTTGTTTCATATAGACCACATTCCCGTAAGCACGATCGCTGTTAGAGGATTACACGGCTAGGAAAATTTGACAAGAAACTCCTGAAATTGATGATATCAACAATAGCTCGCTGTTTATGCGTACATGCACAAAAAGAGAAAAAGAGATGAACAAAGAACCCGCCTGAATAGCCCCGAACACCATTTCTCCAGTCCCGTCCACTTCCTGCTCTTCCCTTTTTTTCATATCAAGGCAGGATAGGGTCATTCCTGTACATACGTACTTGTTTCTCTGTCTTTTATTTCTTTCCCCCGGATCTCGCCTTGAAACTTCCCTCAAATCCAGGTCTGGCTTTCTTTTTCCCTCCGGTGGCTTTCTTGCCCTTGTTCCCTTTTTCTTCCTTGCGCTTGCGCAGGTTCTCTTCTCGCTTGGCTTGCTTGGCTTCCTTGCCCTTTCTTACAGTCTCCAAGCGTTCCTTCCATTCCCGCTCAGATTTCTTCTTTGCCGATTCTTTACGCTTCAGTGCTTTCTTTAGCAGAGAGGTGTTGTCACGGACTCGTTCGCCGTGGGCTCGCTTCTTGGCATTCAACCACATATCCTTCTCCTCGATGTCTCCCCGTTTCTCTTCATCCAGGCCCGCGAGTCGAGCTTTCTTCGCCTCGGCAGCTCTGAGTGCCGTCGCGGCGTCCTGGGGTCCTGGACGCTTAGGCTGATCCCGAAGGGTTGTTAGGGAAGCATCTGTATGTCCACCATCCGTGAACACCATGCGGCCGAAGGAGAAGTTGGTGCCCGATCCAATGGATTCGGCTGGGGAGCGGGGTGAGGCGAGAAGCGAGCCCGAACCACCTGGCGAAAAGCGGCGAGCCATGGCTTCGTCTTTCGCGCGTTGCTCTTCCTCCTTGGCCTTTTGTCGCAGCTCTTTCTTATGTGCTTTTCGCTGTTCGGCTTTCTGTCGGCGGGCTTCAATTAGTTCCTGGCGATTCCGTGCGGGCTTGCCATTCAAGCCGTCTGCATGACGAGCGGCACGAAGCTCATCAAGACGCTTCTGTAGACGTTGTTTTAATTCTTCGTGTGTTGGTTTTAGCAACTTTTGCTCAGCAGGTTTGTCGGAGGAATCGGTAGGGGCAGTGGGAGGTACAATGGAAGATATCGACGAGCTACCTGATTGAGCATTCGAGGCATCGAAACCCGGCGAATTGGGTGTCGAGGCATTGGATGAGGCACGTTCCTGGTCCGGGTCGAACTTGAGAGAAATACCTTCACCAGCCTCGCCGTCATCCTCCTCATCGGAGGCGCCGTCGTCTTCAGAGTTCGAGGGTTGTTGCTCATCCGGCTTATTATTCGGTTTTGTATCTTTCTGTGACTGGGGTTTCCGCTCGGTGGCATCTTTTTGCTTGCTGGCTAATTTCTCCGCCTTTGCAGCTTGCTTTGCCTTCTTCTTTTCCTTTTGATTGGCTTTCTTCTGTGCAATTTTTTCTTCTCTTGATTTTTTCTTTGCTTCAGCCTCCTCCTCAGACTTGCCCGGCGTCTTCTCCGAATTTCCCTGATCCTCGGGTTGTTTCTGTTTCTTGGCCTTAGCTTCACCTCTCTTCAAACCTTGTTTAGGAAGTTCCGATCCCAATTCCTCATCCGAAGACTCGCTCTCGGCATCGTCTTCGTCGCGCTTCCGTTTCCGAGCGTTCTCATCCATGATATCTTTCGCGGATTTGGAGGACTCGGGGTCGAGTTTGGCCCGCTTCGCTTCTCTCGCCTGTTGTTTAGTCTGCTTCTTTCGCTGCCATTGGTCCTAAAAAGAATCATGTCAATGAAATCTGCCGGAGCAAAGCGGGTCGGCAATCTCATTGAATGAGATTGGATATCTAAGGAAGGATAGCCACATACACTATTATCTTCTCCGTAGTAATATTTGGCAGGAATCAAAGAAAGCAGACCATCAAATGCCTGGGCATGGCTTCGTAGCCGTTCCTGGTATTTCGTCAACTCCACGGCATTGGGCGGGGAGGGCACGGAAGCTTTCCACTCACCTCGATGTCAGCCATGGCAGTACGAGGACACGAACCACCAATAAAGTAGGTTCAGATACAGTAAGATGATCAAACCGACGCTGAGATTCGGTTGAAATGAGATCTCCAGCAGCGATCGGATGTGGTGGTGGAGGTTGCAGTTATGGAAAATTTTAGAGTGAAATCTTGGCACCGGCTGGTCTCCATTTGGGGTTCACCGCCTTTGAAAGGTCCAGCTTGGCTATTTCTTCACTGTAACTACTGTCTACCTATCTTATCCATTCATTCCTTTTATCATATATAACTGTTATTCCTCATATTTATAAACTCAACAAACACATCCTATAGCCCTTCACAATTGAGTCTTTAACAAAGAGGGAACATCGAGATTAGGGCATAGTTCACTGGTGATGTTTGTGATTCTGTCATAAGGATATGGAATAGTCCAGATAAGATCAAAGCTAAACCCATTAGTAACTGAAAACAGTAAATGCATATATGATGAACTCACCGATCTTCAGGATACTCCGGCGGATCACGATTCCCCAGTTCCATTGCAATTTCCCTCAACTTCCCATGTCGCCAGGAAACTAGGATATTCCCGGAATCCTTATAGTGTTTCACCAGCTTCTTAACACATTTGGGTTGATTGCGCTTGCAAGATGTATCGACGGTCAACCCCAGATCTGTTGCAAGAGGGAGGACAGTTTCGTAGGGTCGCCTATGATCTCCATCTAGGATCGGTCAGTCTCTTGATTTCCTTGTTCATCACCGCTATGCAGGCATAGCTTTATAAAACGACAGAGAATGCCGTACTCCATTTGACCTTCGGCGCAGCGATATACCCAATATTGTATGGCGATCCAGCACCAAATACATGGCGAAGGCATTGCGCTCGCTTCACACCGACTGGGCCCAGACCATGATCATCTGGATCACCGGATTGCTCTCCATGTCGGATAATGTAGACAGTTGGATGGATTGTAGCTGTAGTAATGGATAAGGAGGTCAGGAACAACATAAATATAGACAGTGGTAGTGGACAGATCATGTTAGTAATGCCACCAAGGACTGAACTCTCAAGTAATGTAACAAGTATATTGTATAGAGATATATAAAACAATACAAGCTCCCAAAAACCGTACACTTCGCAGCTCTGCACAGAAGATATCAAGGGATGGGGTTAGAAAGGAAAAAATTCAAGCGACCAGCTCAGCTCGGTCTTACATGATGGACAACGAATAAGCCCTAGCCTCCTGCAAACTCAATTTTGGGCCAGCAGTCACTCATCCATGGATGTTCCTGGTTATTGCATCTTAAGCGCCTTGAGAATAAAGCCCTTGCAGGATTTAAAACTGGAATCGGTTAGATTGCTAGATGAACGATGCACATGGGGTAGAGTATCGTACCTACCTACTTTACTGTACTGTACATGGAATAACAACTAAAGGAATGGAAGTATGTAAGGAGTCATAAGTCATACAGTACATACAGTAGTATGTAAAAAAGGATATCCGGGTGGTTTCAGCAGTCAAACCACATCGGAACGGGATATCCGACTCCACCGAGCTTCTCCTTCTTTTCTTCCCCTAAAATTTTGATGGATCCTCTACAATCAGATAACCTCTCCTCATTCTCTCGCTACGTGCTTATCTGATGTTATGAACTCTTTTCTCCTTTAATTCCTTCGACTTTCATCATTGGCTTCTGCAATCATGGATGTTGTCCTCGACGTGTTAGATACCTTCGCGTTTGATCGTGTTTATGCCGCCGCCTTCCCCGCAAGCGAGACCCAGCTCGCTCTGAACAAGGGTTTACTTAGCACTTATAACCAAAATGTCGGCCGCTACATCACTTTAGCCCCTTCTGAATGGGCTACCAGGAGTACCTGGCTGAGAGATGATATCAAGCGACAGGCCCTGAGTTTGTTCCTCATCACATGGTGCGTCAACAAACCCTATTGTACCAATTCCTCAATTTCCATCGACTTCGACTAATTTGATGGTCAATGGTACTAGGTTCTTCGGTTTAGTCCTCTACTTCGTCGGTTCGACCATTTCCTACAACTTCATCTTCGATAAACGCTCGATGGAACACCCGAAGTTCCTGCGCAACCAACTCAGTATGGAGGTCCGCCAGGCCATGGAGGCCATGCCTGTCATGGCTGCCCTGACAACCCCTTTCTTCATTGGGGAAGTTCGTGGTTACACGAAACTCTATGACTCCCCGTCCGAGGCCCCATTCCCTCTATACAACTATCTCCAGTTCCCGTTGTTTATGGCTTTTACCGACTTCTGTATCTACTGGATCCATCGAGGTCTGCATCATCCCCTTATTTACAAGCGCTTTCACAAGCCCCATCATAAGTGGATTGTGCCCACGCCGTATGCTAGCTATGCATTCCATCCTCTCGACGGCTGGAGCCAGAGTGTGCCATACCACATTTTCCCCTTTTTCTTCCCGCTGCAGAAGGTGGCGTATTTGGGCCTGTTCGTCTTTGTTACCATCTGGACTGTGTTGATCCGTAAGTCAATACTTGCCCGCATTCCTCGTTTTGAGCTAACTGTTTGCAGATGACGGTGAATATGTCACTCAAAACCCAGTCGTCAATGGCTCAGCCTGCCACACTTTGCATCATCTCTACTTCAATTACAACTATGGCCAGTTCTTCACCCTTTGGGACCGTATCGGCGGCAGCTACCGGTTGCCCAACGATGAGCTATTCGACAAGAACCTTAAGATGGGCAAGGAGGAATGGGAACGTCAATGTCGCGAGGCGGAGAAATTGGTCAAAGAAGTGGAAGGGACTGATGACCGGACTTACAGCGAAAAGAAGGACCTTTGAGGACATACTGCGTCTGCATTCGATGAACCCTATTATTAATATCTTTTTTAATTCTCCTTTTCGCACTAAACATTTGTATTTAGAGGCAATGACCCTCATGTGAGATGATGGCTTGCGGGCTTGGACATTTCTTATTACGGTCGGCAGATTGTTGCAGGATATTGCGAACTGCGCCGAGAATGTACATATTTTACGCATTGGATATCGTTCTGAAGATAGGTACCTATGTTTTTTCACTTTTTGTGTAGTCGGTTAGGCACAACCATGTATGGAAGACATCAAGAACCAATATACATCGACGAAGCCCGGGCCTACACCAGTTGACCTGATATCGCATTGTATGACCTGTAGGTAGGTACCGCTATGTCCAGCATCTTCAATGATTTCATTCCGAGCAGCACCTGCATGTGGCACAGGCGACTAATACGAATAGCCTCCTTCACGGTTCTAGATTGGTCATTTGTGGCTATGAGATGTCCCTGTTAGGGCTGCAGAAATTACTTTTTTTAAAATTCATTGTGGCTGCGATAGATACGAAGACATTGACGGATCTGAGCTGATAACGCATTAATTTTATAGATTGTTTTGAACTGGTCTCCGGTGTGGATTATAGGAGCCAGGCTGGTTGGAATATATATCTCAGTAGATGTGCCTATACACAGGTATTTGAATATGTCCAACTACGGTATATAATCCTATAGCCATATACCCAGTACTATCTAGGTAGTGTTATACTGTAGCCACAAATCAATAAAAGTAGAGTCAACCAGATATCGGGGATAGCCGCTGAATTGCCGTTGGTAAGGCTTGAGATCTATGTTGCCTGTTCAAAGCGAGTCGGAAAGAGCGGAAAACCAAGACGGCCGAGACTCTTGGGATTCTTGGGATCTTGGCTTGGGAGATAAGTAAGTACTGAGTAAGTAAGTAATTACGGAACAGGACAGACAGGATTAGAAACAGTTGGCAGTTTGCTAGAACTTGGCACGAGTTCTTAGAAAGCACGAGGGCAGCAGATGTATGTGTATGTGTGTGTTTTGTGTATGTATGGCCCCACCAAAATTACACAAAAACACTCAGCCACAACAGCATCAGCCATATTAACACTGCCACAGACTGTAATGCCGAGGTTTTTGACGGTAACAAACTACTGTAACAATATTAGGCAACAAGGAAACGGGCATGGTGGGTGGACTGGAAGAACTTCCCATTTTGTATGAGATCTCGAAGTCGATCGACGACGTGGAAGTGTAAGGATGATCACATCGTGCATCGAACTACTCAGAGTAGTGCTCAGCCCTGTGGAGAGTGAGGTGTATTAGTCTAGTAATACCAGTGTGCCCCGGACACACGAGAGCTGAGAAATGCGCGAGACAAAGATAGGACGGTATGGTAAACCGATGAACGAAAAGAATAGTGGGTCATGTTGTCATTTATTTAGCTTCTGAGAGTCAGTCAGCCCTGTTTCCTCAGTGATTTGTTGTATAAAGAGGGGCTGGTTCCCTCCATCCTGTTCAACTCATCATCAATTCTCCATCTCCCATCTTACCTGTCATCTCATCGTCTTCTTTCCTGTTTCACTTTATTATTCATCCTCGTTCTCATCTGATTCATCAGTCAATATGTCCGGCCCATACGATCAACAGTACAACCAAGGCTACGGCTACGGTCAGAACCCACAATACTCCCAGGGAGGTTATCCTCCGCAAGGTTACGGCCAGCAGGGCTACGGCCAAGGTGGAAGTGCCAGTGGATATTATGGAGGACAACAGCCTTCCTACGGCCAGCAACCTTCCTACGGATCGCAGCCTCAATATGGTGAACAGCCACAGTATGGCGGCCAAGACTCGTACAGACAGGAGGGGTATGTCACCTGTTCAACCCTCCCATCTTACTCATACCGAACTAACCATCTCTAGATCGTATGACCAGAGCGCTCCCGGAGGTGCCCAGGAGGGTGAGCGAGGACTCGGTGGTGCTGTTGCTGGTGGTCTAGCTGGTGGTTTCGCTGGCCACAAGGCCGACCACGGTTTCCTCGGAACTATCGGTGGTGCTATTATGGGAAGCATTGCTGAAGACGCCATGAAGAAGCATCACCATAATAAGGAGCAGCGCCAGGAATCTTCCTATGGCCAACCTGGCTATGGCCAATCGGGCTACGGCCAACAGGGCTACCCTCCTTCCAGCCACAGCAGCAGTGGTGGCATGATGGATCAGCTGGGCAGCTTCTTCAAGAAATAGAGTGGTGCTATCTGGGTTTGCATTCATCTCGCTGTTCTTCATTCTGCCGTCTTTGAGTTTTCTATTCATCGTTACGAGATGCATTCCTATGTTGTTTTCCTGGGTGGCTGGCCGGATTTTGTTTTCGGCTTCTTTCGAGTTTGATACTTATTGTTACGATATGGACGTGCGATGTTGTTTACTTTGATACCTATTTTGGTTTCAAGCTACATTGGTCTACCATTCTTGCGGTCTAAATTGCATTCTCACATTAATTGTTGTTGATCTATGATCTCAAGTATTCCCGTAGATGTACTCCTTGCAGAATAGAAAGGTACTCGGTGCAGATGGTAGTAAGTCAGACAAATCCAATACTTTTCTAGACTATCAAAGGAATATTACAGGGTAGCTGTTGGTTGTTGTGAAGTAAAAGTATTTGTACTGTTATATCTAGTTAGTTAACTAACTTACACAGTTGATGCCTCAGGTATAGTGCCAAGCCCGCATCAAAAGTTCAAGCCGGACAATTTCCTTCGCTGCCATTCGACTTGATCCAATTTCACCATACCCCATCATGATAGTGAGGCAGTTCTGTGCACGGCAAAGTGGGTACCCTGCTCAATCAGCCTTTTCCGATATATTAAGAATCTTATTTCTAACTGTGTCTATTCTCCAGGCCGCCAATTTCTTGTCCTCAACCGCCAGGCGCGCATTCTAACTCGCTTCTCTTCGACTGGCGCACCTGTCGACACTGCCGTACATTCTGCCCCAGGAGAACCCGAATCCAGAGTTCAGAGCTCGTCGAAACTTATAGAAGTCCCGGAAGAAGAAAGGCAGCGTGCTCATACCGCTTGGAAAAAATTACAAAAGCAAAGTGAGTAGTATATCCACCAGCTCGCAACAATTCATCTGCTTACCTTTTCACCTAGCACACCAATATGAAAGCCATGGCACTGTTATGAAGGATATCTACGATCCGAACGATGTTATCAAAAACCCCCCAAGAGCTGCCGATATCACTCTCGAAATGCTACTCGCGGCTCAAACGCACCTTGGACATTCAACCTCCCGATGGAACCCATTGAACTCGCGCTATATTTTCGGTATCCGAGATGGAATCCATATTATATCGCTGGATCAGACTGCAGCCTACCTTCGCCGAGCCGCAAAAGTCGTGGAAGAACTGGCTGCACGTGGGGGGTTGATCCTCTACGTCGGGACACGGCCGGGCCATAAAGACGCTGTCGTTAGAGCCGCTGAGTTAACCAAAGGCTACCATGTGTTTGAGCGGTGGATCCCAGGTGCCCTCACTAATGGAGAGCAGATTCTAGGACACTGCGAGAGGAAAGTTGTGAATGCTTTTGATGAAGAACTGCCCAGCTTCAAGGGTACCCTCGTTGATCGTAGACCTATTAGTCCGGATCTCGTGGTTTGTTTAAACCCGGTTGAGAATAAGCCGTTGCTACATGAGTGTGCTCTCAATAACATTCCTACCATTGGAGTTATTGACACGGACGCCGATGCTACCAGCGTCACCTACCAGATTCCTGCAAATGATGATAGTATGCGTTCGGCGAGTCTGATTGCTGGTGTCCTGGGCCGAGCTGGTGAGGATGGCCAGAAGAGGAGACTGGCTATGGCACAGAAAGGATTGTTTTCGTACAAGCCCGTCACCGCCAATGAACTTCTCACCAACCCACTGACTGGGGCTAGGGAGGAATGAATTGGTTTTAGTCTCGTTTCTTTTCTCTCCGTTTAATATCCTTTACTTTTTACACATGCAAGCATCTTAAATACTGATCTGTATTGTATAGAGGATTGTATAGCTTTTTTGGTGTTATAACATCTGTATTATCTAGTCAAAATGGAATGGCCTCCTTGGATGATTTGTTCTTCTGGTCACGTAAACAAGCGTAATCCATTCCGACTTCTACGAAGGAAAGGGAATAAAACACAACCGGTCAGTTTGAAGGATTCCTTTATCCGTATATGTAGCAGTTGTAGTGCTCGGAGTGTTAGAAAGCTGAGGAGTTCCGAAAAGGGTATAGTGCGATCGCGGCAAAAGAACCGCGACTCTTCGTCTGTCCAACTCCTGCGACACTCACCTCCATTCATCTCCAGCTCCACCACTAAGGTGTTCACTACATCTTATTAATCTCTGTGTGGTAACGACACAATGAACGTACCCATGCAACCCAATTATGTCCGTGGGTTCCCGCCGGCGCAGCGGTCCCCTGCTACTCCTCGTCGCGGCCACCCAGGTTAGCCCCCATCCCTTGACTATTACCTCTCTACATTTTGAAACTAACATCCCATACCCTAAAAAGTAGGCGTACCGATGCCACCCGCTATGCAACAACATGCTATGCACCCCCAGTACGTCCCTCTCCAGCGTAACCTCCAACAACACAACGACGCCGCACTACGCCGAAGCCGCAAACCCGCCGATAAAAACATGCCCGAGGGCATCGAAGAAGTCGTAATCGGCGAAGGCGTACAGCAATACAAGAATCTGCGCGATTTGGAGAAGCGCCTGGATGCAGCGATCGTACGGAAGAGATTAGATATTCAGGATTCGATCAGCAAAACTGCGAAGAAATACCGAACGATGCGGATCTGGATCTCTAATACTGTCGAGAACCAGCCGTGGCAAAATGCTGTGGGTGAGAATGGGTCGATTTCCGCAAGTAATCCTGGATCTGGAAGGTATCGAGTGAAGATTGAGGGGCGGTTGTTGGAGGATGATAGTGATCCGACGGCGCCTGACGATGACGAAGGGAGAAATGAGGAAGATAATGCAGGTGGGGATGGCGATGCGATGGAACACGATGGAGAAGGCACTGAGAAAGAGAAAGAGGAGAAGGAAAAGAAAGAGCCATCTAAGCGGACTAAGCAACGCTTTTCGCACTTTTTCAAAGCCGTCTCGATTGATTTTGATAAGTCTTCGACTGCGCCTCCTGAGGAGGTTAAATCAATTACTTGGGACAAGCCCCAGTTGCCTCAGAATGTCACGTCTCTTCCACCGGCTGCGGACTTCGACTGCTTGCAGTTCTCCCGAGGTTCGCAAGAGAATTTGAATGTCACTATCAGTCTTGTTCGGGATGAGACTCCGGAACGATACAAGCTGAGCAAGGAGCTCGCGGAGGTTCTCGACGTTGAGGAGGAAACTCGTAGCGGGATCGTGCTTGGACTTTGGGATTACATTCGTGCTATGGGCCTTCAGGGTGATGAGGAAAAACGACAGGTCCGTTGCGATCATCGCTTGCGAACAGTATGCCTTCACAGTCTCTCCTTGTAATAAATCAAATCCGCTGACCACTCTAGATCTTTGGACGGGACCAAATATTCTTCCCTCAAATCCCCGACACCATCGGGCCGCACACCAGCCCAATGGACCCAGTCAAGCTTCCCTACACAATTCGCGTCGATGAAGAATTCCACAAAGACCCAACCCCTACCGTCTACGACATCCAAGTAGCAGTGGAAGACCCTCTTCGCTCTAAGATGATGGCCCTAACTCAGAACCCACAATACACAGCAGGAATGCGGCAAATCGCAACCTTGGATGATCAAGTCGCGCTTATTATCCAAGCCCTAACCCACTCACGGGCCAGGCACTCCTTCTACACAGCTCTGAGTAATGACCCGGTGACTTTCGTCCGACGCTGGGTCAACTCTCAGCGTAGGGATCTCGAAACTATCCTCGGTGAAACGCCACGCGGTGGTGGCGAGGATGGTGGTGGTCCGGAATTCCGACGTGGTGGATCTGAGAGTCCTTGGGATACTGCTGTTGCCAGGGAAGCTATTCGGTATATGCTTGCTAAACCGGAAGCTGCAGCTGCAAGATAGACAGTCGTTATAGATCGGCTATCTTGAGAGAATGGGAGAAGTGAAATGCGCAGGAAAGAGGAGCTAAAATCGAGGCGCTTAAGGTGTTTGTTTGGGCTGGGAATAAGGAATCTGGTACTCTTGGATGTGACATTGAACAGGAGATGAATATAGCGCATTTTTCTAATTGTTAAAATGTATTTTGTACTTTTACTTCTGCAAATTATTTCACGTTTCCATTCTGTTTCTGATTTGAATTAGTGAGGGCTTGTTTCTTCTGGAGTTGATATAGTTTATATATTTTCCGGTATATCGCATCTGCTAGTTTAAGTAAAGTGCAACCCTGGTAGAACACCGACAGAACACTTTATATGCAGCTGGAATGAATAAACGAGAAGGAGAAGCCGATAAAGAAATGGTCAATAAAACAACGCAAAGGAGCACCCAGATCTGATTGTTCAATATCGATAACTCGCTAAACCAACCAACAGTCAAAAACAAAGTGCCTAAGTCGCAACCAATACCTATCTATCTAGGATAAATCACCAATCAATTCTTCGAGAAGTGGAAATCATTCGCAGATCTACTACATCAGCATAGACTTCAAATAAACCGAGCTCACGGAGTAAGCGGCACATTAGAAGCCAATTCGGCCTTTCTTTTCCGCAGCGCATCAGTAATACCCAAATCCACACCGGAAGGAACCTGGCCATCGGAGTCCCCAGCGAACATATTTCCCTCTTCCTCTTGGAGCTTCGATGCAGCATCGAGGACAGCATTCCGCGGGATCTTCTCCTTAAGTTTCAGCATTTCCTCTTCTTTCTCCTTCTTCTTCTTCTTCTCCTTCTCAGCCGGTGCGGGTTCACGGAAGCGCTTCATAACAGTCTCAATCATCTTCGAGAACCAGAAGTAATTAAGTCCGTTGAGGACAAGGTTAGAAGCAACATATGTAGCGACCAACCACGTGGGAATGCCATTCGCCGTATACGCGGCGAACTTATGGACCTCAGAATTGGCCCTCAGGCATGATGTATCGGTGCACTGGAGACTAGCGCTAGCACGAGCTTGGAAAACTTCAGAGATAGATGACGGCGAGTACCAGGTTTGGCTCAACGCCTTAAACATATCCACGTACACTGCTGCGGACTGCCAGGTTCCCCAGATAAGACGGCAGGAGAAGAAGGTGAAGAGGAGCATCATGCCGTTATACCATTGTGCGCGGCTGCCGGTCATGTTGACCTTGTCTAAGAACCAGTGGATGTTGAGGAATGGGCTCGAAAGCTCGTAGAGGATGAATGTTGGGGAGTAGAAGTTGACAAACGGTCTCTGGATGGGTATTAGATGTTTTGTTTTTAGGTAACAAGAGGGAAATAGATAGTGGTAGAACTTACGAATCCAAGACTGAATACCCATAGAGCACTTACGCCATGGAAGAACATTCCTACGCCGAATATCTTCATATAGATAGTGCTGACGATCAAATCGTATACAAAGTATCCCGTCGCAAGAGCCAGGATGAGCCCGCATCCACCGGTATATCCATACACACGCTCAGAGGAGGTCATAGATTTCCTCTCTTGGTCTGTGAACATCACCCAGAGGGCGACGGCGTTGATCAAGGTGCTCTGGACCAGCGAAACGACATGGACGTCCCAGTTAAGTTTTGTACGGCGATTGAAGTTATTATAGAAGCGGGGTAGAAGCCATGACGATAGGCAAGGAGAGAGGTATGAATGAATCAACTGGTAGAAGGCGAAGGCGAGCAGGATCTCATGGATATGGTCTGATATGCCAGGTAAGTTGAAATAGAGGGCCCATGGCTCTATGAGACTCCGTAGCCAGTCTGGAGGCGGAGGGAAAGGGTCTAGCATGACGCCGTACTACTCCGGTGGACGAGGGTGATCTGCACTAGGACAAAGGTGAAACGCTATAGATAATCCTATTGGGGTACTAGATTGGTCTGGGTCAAGGAAGAGGAAGAAGGATTCCGAATCACCGTTCAATAGCCATGGTGACCCAGACGGAGAGAAGTGTAAGAGAATAAATAAGGAGGAGATGTTGAGGGAGTTGTAGATACCTCGGTCAGTGCCTTTTATGCCTGAATCCCAAGGAATCAATTGGGGAATCCAATTCCGTTGGGGTTGATGACTCAGCCATTGACTTCACCGTGATGTGATCATCTGACTTGGATTACCTAATTTATCTACATCGGTTCGCTCACTAAAGAAAGAAACAAGAATCCAAAACAACACATAACATGACGCATGCTATCAATACACAACTTCAGTGGTATATTATAAAAAGGAATTCTCAACCTGGTGAGCAATCAAACAGAAAAAATAACATCCAAGAATCATGCCCCACTCGTAATCTCTGTACCAAGTCCGCTGTCACTATGTTGCCCATAAATCACCAGCTCTTTATTGTTAGCGTCATCCGCCGCGGATTCCTCCTGATGCTCTGTAGGCTCATCATCTGCCTTGGTCGTCTGGGCGTCGTCCTCAGATGCGGAAGCATATTCTTCGTCCCTGCTCTGCCCATCGTCTTCCTCTTGATCATGGTGGACTACACTCTCCTCGACAGCGGAATGGGAATCAGTAAATTGGCTGTTTGTGAAACTTCCAAGGCTCGTTTTTCGATCAGCTGAGACCGCGCTAGCAGTCCCATAAACCATACTGTCAGCGTACGATCCCGTGTAACTTGTCCTTCGCTCTGTAGCTGCATCGCTCTCATCGCCGCTGGGCAGTTCTTCTTCCTCGGGGAACGCCTCATTTTCCTTGTTGGCGACAGAGGACCTGCCTCCCCACGAGGCCTTGCGCTGCGAGAAGTTCGTCTTGACCGAGTGACTTCGCTTGAGCCCTGTCAGCCCGCTGTTGGCACTCACTTGCCGCGGTCCAGCTCCGCGATTGCTCGTAACGTGGCTCAAGCTGAGAATCCTCCTTTCACTTCCCATGTTAGATGGCGTAGTCGAGTTCGGTTGTGGTCCCGCAGCTGCGCGTCGTTTCAACGCCATGCCAACCCCACTGCCCAGAATGCTGCGAGAATCTTTTACTGTGCTGGCTGTGCTGGCATTGCTAACCTTGCGGGCCCCAGAAGTGCGCGTTCGTTTCAGGTTCATGGCTTGTTGACCATTGGGTCGACTGAGGAGGGCAGTGCGAGCGTGATCTAGGACACCCTCAAGAATGCGCTTTTCAAGGCTATCCGCGCGCTCCTCCATTACTTGCATCTCCTCGTGTCGGAGATCGAGCGCCATCTCGAGGCCAGAGAGCTCCTTGCTAAGTTTAGTGTTCTGCTTGATGATGTCCTCTTTCTCGGTTTTCAAGTTCTGAATCATATTCAGGAGAGCATCCTTCTCTTCGTTCAATGCTGCAATCTCAGATTCCACTTGCGCTCGCTGTGCATTCCTTCGCTCGATCATAACGGCAGCTTCCTCAGCTTCCTGTCGCCTCCTTTCGTTATCTTCGGCAATACGGGAAGTCTGGGCGGCCATCATCTCATTCATCCTGCGGGAGGTTTCCATAATGTCTTTGTGCATCTCATCCAGCTTCATCATCTGCGTCACTGACTGGTCCGTATTACCTGCCCGGTCCAAGAGAGTGTCTAGTTTCTCATGTACCGGGCCGTTTGTGCCTGTAGCATGGTTGAGAAGCTCGTCAAGTTTTTCGTAGACCTGAGAATTGGTGCTTGTAGAGTGACTCAAGAGCTGGTCGAGCTTGTCGTGGACCTGATCATTTGTCACACGTTCTAAAAGCGTGTTCAGTCCCTCCTGGATCTGATTGTTCTTTGCATGCCCAAGGAGGTCGTCAAGCTTTTCGCGAACATGACTATCATCATACTTGTCTTGCTCTGGGGAAGGAAGCGCTGGCAGAAGCGAAGGGATGGAGGACGGGAGAGCAGACAATCCCGCCTGGAACTCCCTAGCGGAGCTTTGAGAATGATCATAGTGCTGCCCGACAATAGAAAGAATCTCTTTGACGGTCTCCAAGATTTGCGGATGGAATTCGTGGAGCTTGGATTCCATGCGATTTGTAGTTGCAGCCGTCCTTTCCAGGTCCGTTCGAGCATGTTCTTGATGCGACTTTACTTCGTTGTGCATCTCCTCCATCTTGTTGTAAGATTCACTCACTTTCTCAAAGAAGGTCTTCGTGTCAACACTGATACGTTCGCATGTCTCATTCACGCTAGTACCCATTGAGCCGATGACAAGCTTGATGTCTTCTGCGATTGCCTTCGTATTTGTAATAGCTTCGAGGTGTGAATTGTCACGCTCTTCAGTTTCAGAAAACTTGGACGACATCGTTGTCTGAGCGTCGTCGTATTTCTTCATGACTTCATTAAGTTTCTCGTCGATTTTTGCTCCCAATTCGACGACGATTGCGGCTCTCGTCTCGTCGTGCTTGACCATAGCAGCAGCATTATGTTCTTCCTTCTCTAGCTTGCTTGCGTCTAGCTCGCCACGAGAACGCTCAAACTCCCGATTGATGAGCTCTGTCAGCTCCTTGACGTTTTCAACGGTTGTAAAACTCTCTGCTGAAGCCGTTAAACCTTCGAGAAGCTGCTTGAGCTCAATAAGGCCTTCATTGCTCCCATCGAGCTTGCTCTTGAGTTCATCACCGACGTCCCCGACAATTGCCTTAGCTTCTTCGATTTTTTCTGCCAGACCGCCGTGTTCAACTTTCCTGGCTTCAAATGCTTGACCAGTCATTTCATTTTCGGCTTCGACTTTCTCTCTAAAGTCAGTAACAAGTGCTGACAATTCTTGGATATCGTTTTTCGTCGGTAAGGTTTCGACGTCAGGAAGTTTGAGCTCATCAACTTGGGTTTTAACTTCGAAGATCATAGCTTCTACAGTTTGCAGGTCGGACTTGACAAGTTTCTCTGACTCCTCTTCGCTCGGACTCCCCTTTCCTTTCAACTCATCGAGAGCAATCCACATGTCTTTCAGAAGAGTTTCCAGAGTACCGATTTCAGACTTTGTAGGACCTTCGGCTTCAAACCGCGTAGACAAATCAAATATTGCATCCTTGGTTTCTTTGACGACACCTTCTAGTGCTGCAAGATGTTCAGCTCGTGCCAACTCATCTGCCGGTGGAAATACTAGCTCATCAAGCTGCGATTTCGTGCTTCGAAGTAAACTCTCAATCGCATCAGTATGCTCCTTCTTAACGGTAGTGTCATCCACAGGAGCACTACGAGTGCTTTCCCCGGCGATAGAACCCTGAATCTCATGTAACCCAAACAAAATCTCATCCAGGTGCTCTCTCTTAAGGGCCTCATGCGAAGGTTCAGCCGCCCGGGAGCTCGATTCCAATGATTCAATTTTTGTGTGCAACTCCCCAATAAGGGTCTTGAGGCTATCAGCGTCATTTTCGTTGTTCGATTCATCAGCAAGCATGAGTTCGCCACCTCGAGTTGCGCCGGGGCCGTCAGAATCCTTAGGTGACTGACGTAGCATTTCAATGTCCGCCTTCAAGCCGCTGATCCCGTCTTTTATTGATTCAAGAATAGGTGTACTATCAAATTCTGCTGGCTTATCTGATAGTTTCTCCAGATCGTTGCGTATCGTCCCTACTCCCTCTTTAAATGCGTCAAGAAGCTCAGCGGTAGCAAAGATCGTGCTTTCATCGTTGCCTTTTTGGTGACCACCCTCGTCACGCAACGTATCCATGCTCTCTCGTAAAGCTGCAATTATATCGTCTTTATCACTCGAAGGCTCTGAGCGTACAAGACTCGTCCCCATAGTTTGACGGAGGTGTTCCAGTTCTTCCTTGATAGCCTTAAGGTCTGAGATATTGGTAGCGCCTTTCTGGCTCTCTGCAATATCATGGATGGCATCAAGAATTTCATCCTTCTCGCTTGATGCATTGTCCCGAATAAGGACGGAGGAGAGAGTTTGTCGGAGATGCTCGAACTCCCGTTCCATTGCGTCAAGGAGTTCTGGGGTATCAGGATTCCCCCGGGGAGCGTTAGATAACGCATTCTCTGTAATTGTTTTCTCCATATCCGCTTGAAGAAGTCTAAACCCTTCCTTGACAGTATCCATGATCTCGTGCTTTCCAGAAGCATCGGATGCTGTTACAGCATATGACTCTATTTCCTTTCGAACGACATCTAGCCCATCCCTGACAGCGTCAAGCACCTGCTCTGTGTCCTTCCCATTGGCCGTAGAGTACTGCTTAAATTCTTCCTTCATGCCTTCAAGCAAATCATGAAGTCGTTCCAGCACCTGTTCTCCAACATTGAGATTTGCTGAGCTGGCTGCTTCATGAAGCCCTGACGAAATAGCATCCATAAGATCATCTCTGTTCAGTTCGATCTCCCTTCCCATCATGCTCTGGCTATCTAAACCTTCTGCAATGGCACTTAATATTTCCTCACGGGAAACAGGGGGTTGGGTGTTGGTGCTGATGGCGGAGTTCTGGGCAGCAAATGCGTCATTAATTGCGCTTGTGACATCCTCCTTTGTGATACCGGATTGCTCCATCCCCTTCGCCGCCATAAAATGAGCCTCGACGCCGTCTGACACAGCACTCAAAATTTCGTCTCGGCCAAGGCCAGAATCGAGCGTATCTCGAGTAAGCGTGCTCTGAGATGTCACGCCTTGCGTAACCGCCTGCAGTATTTCATCCCGAATGGATTCTAGATGCTCATGATGTGCGGACCTGGCAACGTTGGACTGATGGCTCTCAAGGCATTCGCGAATGGTTTGCGTGATTTCATCTTTTGTGATGCTCTGTGGTTGCTCGAAATTCTGCATTCCAGCCTGAACAGCGGCAAGCACTTGGTCATAGGTAACAGCCTGCTCATGCTGCGGACGATATTCCTTCAGTCCTTCTGCTAAGCATTCCAAAATCTCCTCGCGTTCGAGTCCAAAGTTCTGTAGCTCGATCTCGGGCTTGTAAGTCTCCCAAGCCTCTCTGACAGTTTCAAGGATCTCATCTCTCTGTAGTCCAGGCTCTCGAGGCTCAGGCAGCTGAGGCTGTGGTGGGTCAAATTCATCGAAAGCCTTCTTAACAAGGGAATATATTTCCGCACTGCTCATAGTGGCTCGGAATTCCGACAAGGCTGATGAGTGATGTCGGTTTTCTGCTACAATGGACGCCATCTGCTCCCTGAGATCGCGGAGGGCTCCATGAACAATAGCTGAAATATCCTCCTTCCCGGGAGGAATCGGCTTGTCGTCAGGCACCGAGAGAGCTGCTTCAACTTCTTCAAATCTTTGTGCAATATTTCTGCCCATACCCAGAACCTCGCCACGCAGTTCACGGACCAAGGCTTTGACTTCATTCGTCATACCTCCTCCTTCCATAACGCTACTCTTGACGCGTTTCAAAATGGATAATATTTCTTCTGTGACAGGGTTACTTCTCGTGGCGCTCATGCCCGGAATGATGTTAGCGTTCTCTAGATCGAGGGACCGTGACCGAGTGTTGGTGGCGTTCGCGCTTTCGTTGGGAGAAACACCCCTATCATTGGGGCCAGTTTTTGACGGAACCAATGCCTTGCTTCCAAAGTCTTCTTTCACGAGATCTAGAATCTCTTCCAACATCTTCTTAATTGCACTGTCGCCGTTCTGGTTCGAGGTGCCGGCTGCTGACCGTGACTTCGCTTCCTCCACTAGCTCTAAAAGCTTTTCTTGGCCATCTTTCGTCGCCATCTCCCGTAGCACTTTCTCCAGCAGGGCAATGCTAGCGGACCCATCAGATATAGGTGCAGGGGATCCACATAGTTCCCGTTCCATTGCGGCAGCAAAAGGACTGGGACTGGTGGCTCGTGGCATAGAAAAGCTCTTCTTCGAACTCGGAGAACTATCCGGATCCCTATGGTTAATACTATCACCAGAACTCAGGAAAGAACTGGCATCCCACCTTGTAGCCCCGTCGTGGTCTAAAAATCTAGAAGATAAGCTGGAGGACAGATCTCGGAGGCTCTTTCGGATGTCTTCATCACGAGAGTTAGTGGCGGCTTTGAGACTAACCAAGTCTGTCGCATTGTCTTTGCTCCGACGGCTGAGCTGGGCCATTTCGCGCTGCAAATTGCTTGCTATATCTGTCAGGCTATGGATTTGCGAAGCTAGAGAGTCGAAGTTATGGCTTTTTGGAGGTTCTGGCGACGAGGTCTGGTTGGGATTATTTGGAGGCGACGATTCGGTCTCCCCTGGCAATTGCATGTTCTGGAGTGCTAACATGGTAGCCGAGGGGGGAGTACTCTCACCAAGGATTGGCCTTGAAAGGTAACGATTGGATATAAAATAATTAGGAATATCTCTATCCTTGTCCGTGTCATGTTTGTTTGACGTAGAGTCACCCGATTTCGTTGAGCTTTTGTCTTGCTGTTTGCTTCCAAGTTCCACCATAGACGCTCGCTGAGGTCTCTCGGGGGACTTTTTTTCCAAGTAGTTAAGAAATTCTGAGCGGGTATCGGTATTCTGTAGAGACTGCATGCGCTTATGATAATGCCCTTTGATGAGAGACTTCTCTGGCGACGATGGCTTCTGAGGCATTGGATTCATGGTGTAAGGGCTGGGCGCATTATCGCGCGCCTTTTCCGCAAAGTTGGCGGCAACAGCTTGGATGTTAGGGGAGATGTTTGATTTCGTGGTAGGGCTAGAAGAACCAGGGTTCATTGGCAGCGGTGGAGGCGCTCGTTCGGGATCAGAACTATCCCACCTTTGACAGTTAGTTTTAGTTCACCCATAAATGCAACTGGAAGCCAAGAGGCTCCTTATCTATACTTCGGACATACATTGGTACCGATTGCCGTCTGAGAACCAACTCCTGGTCGCGCGAGGCATCTCGTTCATGAGACGGCATACTGAATTCCTGAGAGGACATTTGTAAATAATGACAAAATTTAAAACAACAATGGAGTCAAACGGTTGGAATGTGCAATGGAATGAAAGATCGTCAAAGCATAGCAAATCGTGTAAGACACAACAATGAATAACAGGGAAATTGAAACAAACAATTAACAAAACTTAAAGAGAATCGCTTGTCATTCAACAAAGAGTTAAGAGCAAAGGGAGGAAGTAGGCGAGGCAAGGAAGGAAGTAAATATACAGCAGCGACTGGGGAAGGAAAGTTGGAAGTAAGTATGCCTGACCAAGAAAACAAAGTGGAGCGATCATAGCAACGGATCTCCATTTTGGTTGTCTGGTAAACAATGGCGGTCAAAGTTATTCCGGGGGCCTCGGGAGCTAGTCCATATGGGGAAACTATCCAGATATAGCCTAGTTAGAAACTATCGGTAAGCCCACCAATCATACCACGGCACACAAATTCCTTGCCCTGAACCCTCCCGAGCACTAACATCAAGCGAAAAAAAGGCTCGGAAGACCTCATTGTCTCGACCGAAGCATCATCGACAACCCACCCATCGACCTTGCTGCCGCTCACCGGGACTTTCAAAATGAAGTGTGAGTTATTCTCTTGCCTGTCGCCATTCAATATATGCTGACAGGAATGTCACAACAGTCATGAAAGTGGGCCGTGTGGCCATCATCACCCGTGGCCGTTATGCCGGTAAGAAGGTACGAGTCGATTTCTTTTTATCCTGCAGCGAAAAGAGGTGGAATTATTGAATGGAATGAGTTTCATGGTTGTACTTGCGTGGTGAATCAAGAATGGGAAATTGGAGGAGAATCGATCGCATACGGACAGGTTGAGATTAGGGAATGAGTTGCTGACCAGGGCCGTTATTTGCGATGCAACAGGTCGTCATTGTCCAGCCTAACGACACTGGCTCCAAGTCGCACCCCTTCGCCTATGCCATCGTCGCCGGTATCGAGCGTTACCCCTCCAAGGTCACCCGCCGCATGGGGAAGAAGATGGTCGAGCGCCGCAGCCGCGTCAAGCCCTTCATCAAGGTCGTCAACTACAACCACCTGATGCCCACTCGTTACACTCTCGAGCTGGAGGGCCTTAAGGGTGTCGTTACCCAGGACACTTTCAAGGAGGTTTCCCAGCGCGAGGAGGCCAAGAAGACCGTCAAGAAGGCTCTGGAGGACCGCTACACCAGCGGCAAGAACCGGTGGTTCTTCACTCCTCTGCGTATGTCAATGATATATTGCTCAGAAATGCAGTCCGTATGCTGACTTCCTACAGGTTTCTAAACGGAGATTTGGGGGGGCTTTTTTTTGTCGTTTGAGCGCGCAAGGTTCTAGATGAGGCAAAAGTAGGGGAAAGGCATCGAGCACATTCGGTTCATGAGCATGGGTTTACAGAAGGAAATATACCATAGCTGGAAGCAGAATTGGGAATGTATCGATGAACAAGTCCAGGACTTGGCCATGTTTCAATTATGAGGGATGCCATTCGGTTCTGGCGCCCGTCTCGAAATGAAATGGAATATGAACAGTTACTTTTGTTTGACCTCATTTATTCTCTGCCGGAAAACATCTATGAGTTCCGCTAATCTACTGTCTACGTATTGCCTTTACCCCCTTCGGTCCACTAAAATGACATTTCAACCCGCCTTTGGTTATTTATGACTATCAATTGTGGAATCCCTGGGCTGCGTATGGCAAAACCTTTTTCCATGGGACCATCAACTTCGTTCTTTCTATAGATGTATCGTGATCGTGGACACAATGGGAACGCAGGGAAAGCCATCACTGATGATCTATTCACGTTGGCCAACACATATCAATCCTAGTGATATCTTATCTCGTTGACCAGACATCATCATGTCGCTATTGACTGCTATTACTTATCTTTTACAGTCGTAGGTGAACGGCTTCCCAGATTGGCTGCTGGGCCATGCTCTGCATTAATAGGCCGTCCACTCACGTCTGGTTTCTATTGCATCTGCGTGAATAACTGAGCTATAACCTCGGTAAATCACCTGGGTAGGTATCTCCGCTGTTCACTTGCAGACTAGCGTAGGAAATGATCCGTTATGTTCCGGTTTGCCAGAATCATACAGACAGCAGATACCCTGGTGTATAAACCCTGTACGCGAGGCTAAGCCTGGACACAATCCCTACCAGACATGGCCCAATGCAGGATCTCCGCTTGGAGATAAGTACTTGTATCCACTTACTACTTTCAATCACTTACTACGGACAGGTGTAAGTTGCCTTCTTCCATGCGGAGGTGACGTCTGGCATATTGCGAATTGCGTGATAACCATCAATACGGAGTCCCAGGGGTTTTCTCATGTCCTTGAGGACAGGGTAACTCCACAATGCCCCCAGCTAAGTAGACGATCACTGAGCCATCTAGCCCCCAAATTGACTTACTATCCTCTCTCACTGGGGCAGCCTTCCGGCTGAGTTTAACCTCAGCACCTGGGCTACAGAATGAGCCACCAGTATCGAATAGGGAATGCGGACGAAAATGCCGGCTGGCACACCTTGTTAGTCATTTGCTCCATTACTACTATCTAAAGTATGATACGCAATCAATCCATATGAGTTCCAATGGATCAAGACACGAGGCTTGGTTGGTTGAGGCATAATGCAGGACTCGCTGCTGTGAAAACCAGCCTTGGAAGCATTTTTCCTTATCTCTGTTGTCTGGTATGTACACGTAGGGTTTTACTGTTATGATTCTAGTTGTTTTAGAATCCAAACTTTTGGTTCTTTTTCATTTCAGGGAAGCACCTAGGTAGGGCTTGACTGGAAGGGCAATCGCAGAACACGATTAACCGCTCGCATATTTGTAAGTGGCGCCAGGTTTGACTGTTAAAGGGAAGATGAAACAATGTCCACAGATTGTAAAAGTACGAAAGGATAAGGTTAGTGGAGTTGAGACTAGATAATTCTAGTAATTTGCGCATATTACGGGTATTCCCTTCCGCGAAGTTCACTTGTGGATAAGCCATCAGATATAATTTTCCGGGATGAGGGGATGTCTCAAAACACTTCCAAAGGTTTGGCTTCAAATTTTTGTGCCTTGGTTTTGTACCTGGTAGTTGGATTCCGGGAGCTTGGAGGCCAATACTTGTCAAGCCTGGCGCATAAATGCATATTATGCTACGTATATGCAACATAGGATGGCGGTTCGCTTTCATATCTTCCGAGTCCGGTGGGTATGAAACGGCCTAACGGCCATCGTCTAACGGTGCTAGCGCAGCTTGGATACAGATACTTCCGAATATCGGGAATTTATCCAACAAATAGTGAACGCTGGCAGTATCAGCGGTAGGACCTTGCGGCCAGGGTCCGTGGCATCCCAGGATGACAGAATCCATGCTAAAACGATGACTTGCAGGTCCAAAAGTACTGTATGGAAAAGTTCACTAGCCTAAGGTGGGTAAGTGGCTGGTAGATTATGGCGCTGGAAAACGCTTAGGCCAGGTGGTGGAGCAAACGTACAAAATAGAATGCCATATAGATAGAGTGCTCAGCGGCTGAGTTGGTCAAGATAGGGACACGTTATCATTGACGGGGTCATGGCGCAATGGCTGCAGCCAGAACTATCAAGACGGTTGCATTTTTTTATGAATCGCGAGTCGTTTAAGCTGCTTGGCATTTGTAATGGCCCAGATCGTCCAACGCCAACTAGTCAAAACCATTCAACTTCGAAACCTAGTCGACGTGCTAAAGACAGATTGTCTCATTTGTCTGGGAGGTCAAATGTCGTGCAATCCTCGGAAGATTAGACACAATTCCGTAACATGCCAATGTGAATCAATTGTGAAAGGTATTGTAATCACATGCAGACTATTTTTTTACGATAGTCTGTAACTTTGTCCTTCCAGCAAATGCGGATGCCACTTGCCACAGTATTGGGCATGGCCGCAAACACTAAACCAATTTTCCAATGTCAACCAGTTCGAATACTTTTCCATGTCTCCCTTGAATCAATGATAATGAATACGAGAACAGTCCTCGAATGAGTCGACATTCCGACAGCGGGGAAGTTCCAGGGAACCTGCAGCCTGCAACGTCTCTTGCTCCCTGTCAAGTTATAAAATCAATACATTGACTGCATAATTGCACATGAAAGAGGAGTAGATAAGAGAAGATGACCATAGAAATTTTCCCAAAGTAGGAAGGGCTTGGATTGCCTACTTTGCAGTAGGTAGGAAAGCTAGTAGGGTCCAGTTCTAGAACTACCAAAAAAAATCCCAGTCACGGGGCCCGCTATCACATGTTGGCCACAGCTGTTTAGTTGCTAATACCAGGATTTGACTCTTACTTTCCGTTTCCTTTTGCGTGGCTTAATTATTTATATATTCCATGACCATGGTGATTCTCCAAAGTTTGCTTGAGCTTCTTTTGTATTCCCCAATTCCTGAATTGTCTGGCAGCTTGGGTTGAGTCCGTCGTAACCGTCCTTTCCGTGTCTAAACTACCTACAACCATTCCTTCCCTCCCATCGACTTCTTGCTCTGGTTTTAAACCTCGAAAAGTTTTTCCGGGAAGCAGTGGAACACTGCTAGTATCGAGTGTTTTCCATTATTTGCGTTAGAGGGTTCTACAGTACTGTCCAAAGCAAGTATGTCCTTATCTATTCAAGGTATCAGTCCTCGAGCTTTACTAACTCATATTTCTGTTCACTATAGGAACTCATGCCCCACGCAGAGAACGACACGATGGGAGAGCCGACCGTTAATGGCGAGAAGGTGTACTCTCACTTTCTGGAGGTAAGCTCACGCTTCGCCCTGTTGGCAGTTGTCAGTCATCGATTATCACCATAGTAGCTAACACCACTGGTTTTCATAGCACCTCACATCATACCCTGTTGTTTCCGGCTCTATAACAACCTTCAAGAACAACAAGTACGGCGCAAAGTCGCTGGAATATGCTGATCAGGGATATGTGCTTTTAGCCAAACCGGTCTTTCCCTACCTATCGAAGCCTTTTGACTACTTCGCACCATATCTTATCAGGGTGGATACTCTTGGAGATAAAGGGCTGACTAAGATCGACAATACGTTTCCCTTTATCAAAGAGGATATAGAGAAACTCAGGGGATCGGTTTATGAAAATGTCTACCTACCTGTGCGACTTGCTGGCGATATGAAACATCATCTCCTCGAGACCTATGGATCTGAATACAAAAAGTGTGGGGGGGACGGTATCATTGCAAGCGGCAAGGCGGTTATTTCAACCAGTTTAGTCTTGTCACAGGAGTATCTGGGCTGGGTCAATTCATTCCTGCAGACCAAGAAAGAGCAGGTCAAGGATGTTACAAATGAGAAGGTCATTACCTAGTTTAACTGCTGTTTATTTCCCCTGTCATTGATTCTTACGGAGCCATGTGTGAAATGCCATTCCTCGTTACCTTTCAATGTCCATGTTTCAGCTAGTTTTCTTTCCCATTTCCCTTAGGTGAATCATTAGTATCCTGTGGTGACAACTTCACCTTTACACTTTATGCTTTGTCCTTTGGATATAGCAGGCGTGCTCCCTCCTTTATCACATCTGGGTGGGTTTACGTATAAAATTAGTTGTCCTTTCTCTTTCCTTTGGCCAGCACTTTAAATTGATGTAGTGCTTTTAGGGCAATTATATCTGTCAGTAAAATAGCCTTCTCGGCGTGATGCTTTCTGAGGGGCTGTCCCCGATCATCGTCGTAGGATATTTATATAACCGTTGTATGCAACCACTAAGATCAAGCTATAGAAAATGACAACTATATTTGGCCTTTACTTGGTTACCTAGTGTGAAACTTCTAGTAGGTATATATTGAATACAGGAAAACTTTAGTCTCTACTGGTAGAACGATTCTCTATTCCAACTCAATGCCTAGCGTAGAGTAGGGCTGGTCAACGGATTACCTAAAAAGGGAAAATCAGTCAGCTCCACTGAGCGGCGCGAACGCGTCCCGGAGCCAAACCTTCAACGATCCCCTTCAACCCCAAAATTCTACTCCGAAGCTGAGACAACGCCCAAAATGCCCTTAATACGCAAACGCCGAGCGGTATGTCCCAGTCTAGATTCAGTCTACTCAATATCCCAGACCGAAACTCATAATTGCAACAGGCCCAAGTACCCGAAGAAGACGATGACGATGTCTCCCAAGCCCAACCCGAGCAAGAACAATCGGAAACCCCTCCCCGTCATCGCAGACGCACAGAGGAATCTCCGTCAGACCCATCATCTGACAGCGATGACTCCGAACACCGCGCTCCGACTAGCGCAGACGTGATGGTGAAGAAGCTGGTTCGGTTGGCGTTGGCGAGCGAGTACTCACGACAAACTATCCGTCGAGCGGATATCGCTGCAAAAGTTTTAGGAGAGCAAGGATCTCGACCCTTTAAAATGGTTTTCGAACAAGCACAGAAAGTGCTAAGGACAACGTTTGGAATGGAGATGGTTGAGTTACCGCAAAAGGAGAAAGTAACGGCTAGTCAGCGACGAGGTAAGTGTATCCTCTTGTCATTTAACACTTGTTACTCTCTCCGCATATATTCTAACACCAGTGTAGCGGCCCAACGAGCCGAAAAGACCTCATCTTCTTCCAATAAGTCCTGGATAGTCTGCAGCACACTTCCTCAGACGTATCGCAAACCTGAGATCATACCTCCTACCAAAGCACAGTCGTCTGCTACGGAAAGCGCCTACACGGCTATATACACATTTGTTATTTCCGTGATTATGCTCAATGGTGGTTCTCTTCCGGAGGAGAAGCTCGACCGGTACTTGAGACGCGCGAATGCCGATACTTATACACCGATTGATCGTACGGATCGGCTTATCGAACGACTATGTAGGGAGAAGTATATAGTGCGGAATCGGGAAATGGATGGTGGAGAGGAGATGGTTGAGTACATGGTCGGGCCAAGAGGGAAGACGGAGATTGGCCCGTTGGGGGTTGCTGGGCTTGTTCGTGAGGTGTATGGTCATCCGACTGCTGGCGAAAATAGTGATTTTCTTACGCATGTGGAGAGGCAACGTATGGAGGACTTTGAAGACCGCCTGCGAAGGAGTCTTGGGTTCAAGAGCCGTGGGCCTCAAGAGGAGGGAGAGAATGAAGATAATAACGCAGATAATCGAAACCAGGATGATGAAGAGACACAGTCACAAGCGCCGACACAGACCCGAAGGAGACAATCACAACGACATGCTATCAATGGGGATCAATCTGAGGATGAAGCGGAAGAAGAAGATGAAGACGAGGATTGATCTTGTTACTCGCTATATCTTATAAATGATACCCAACATCGCGTTACATTATGACTAACCGCTACGCTTCCATCGAATTTTCAGATACTTCAAGATATATCATCATATAATATACTTACTAAACTGGGATGGACTTTCAGAATGTCCCTCGCTAGATCGCGGGCTGCCTTTAGGCCCAATAATAGATTCAATCTCAGCCTGATGCCGTGCAAGTATTGCCCCATTACAATGATAGTTTAGCCTTCTAATCTACCTTGACCTCGCTTCCAACATTTTTGGATAACATCCAAGCTCTTTAGGTATAATTACAGGCTGCCACAATATTTAAGGTTTAGTTACATTATACCTAAATAGGTTAAGCAGAGTTATTACTTAAGCAATACAAAATACAACCCTCAGATCTTCTCACCATGGATGGTCCCTATACAGATAACCATGTAGTAGAAAATCGACACAGCAGATTTGGAACAATTTACGAATCAAATTCCTATGCAGCAGATACTACATAATGAAGTCTAATTCCATTCATAAGCCTTTTTCAGAAATTCATAACGGCGTCCCGTTTTCCTCCATTAAACATCGTTTATTTCTTGCCAGCCTTCTGGGCAGCCTTGGTGACCTTGCTGGCACCACCCTTGCTCTTCTCGACAGCCTTGACGACACCGACAGCGACGGTCTAGACGAAAAATTAGCAAAATGCATACAAGGGAATTGGATTGAGATGAGTAGACTTACCTGGCGCATGTCACGGACAGCGAAACGGCCGAGAGGAGGATAGTCGGTGAAAGACTCGACACACATGGGCTTGGAGGGAATCATCTTGACGATAGCGGCGTCACCAGACTTGATGTACTTGGGAGAGTTCTCGACAGACTTGCCAGTACGGCGGTCAATCTTCTCCAAGAGCTCGGCGAACTTGCAAGCAATGTGGGCAGTGTGGCAGTCAAGGACAGGGGCATAGCCAGCGCCAACCTGACCAGGGTGGTTGAGGACGATGACCTGGGCGGTGAAGTTGTCACAGCCAGCAGCAGGGTCGTTCTTGGAGTCAGAAGCGACGTTACCACGGCGGATCTCCTTGACGGAAACGTTCTTGACGTTGAAGCCGACGTTGTCACCAGGGACACCCTCCTTGAGCTGCTGGTGGTGCATTTCGACGGACTTCACTTCAGTGGTGACGTTGGAAGGAGCGAAGGTGACAACCATGCCAGGAGAGATGGTACCAGTCTCGACACGGCCGACGGGCACTGTTCCGATACCAGAGATCTTGTAGACATCCTGGAGCGGAAGACGGAGGGGCTTGTTGGAAGGACGGACGGGAGGCTCAATGGCATCGATGGCCTCGAGCAGGGTCTTACCGGTGGCCTTGCCAGACTTGGTCTCCTTCTCCCAGCCCTTGTACCAGGGGCAGTTGGAAGAGGGCTCAAGCATGTTGTCACCGTTGAAACCAGAGATGGGGACGAAAGGAACGGCCTTGGGGTTGAAGCCGACCTTCTTGATGAAGTTGGAGGTTTCCTTGACAATTTCGTTGTAACGGTCCTCAGCCCACTTGCAGGTATCCATCTTGTTAAGAGCGACGATGAGCTGCTTGACACCGAGGGTGAAGGCAAGCAGAGCGTGCTCACGGGTCTGGCCATCCTTGGAGATACCAGCCTCGAACTCACCAGTACCGGAGGCAATGATGAGGATA